>JANQBM010208540.1:0-22801 GCA_025594535.1 Erythroxylum domingense | reverse complement strand
ATGTACAAGCATTTCATGTGCAAAAATTCACTATTTATTAGTCATGTGCATATATGAATGCATGAATATGTCAAAAATGCTTCCAATAATCCTAACCCATCCTAAATTACCAAAATACCCTTTTCAATAAGTGATGGGATGTTACACACTGACCTTATTGTAGATATGATAAATTCACAATCATCTCCAAAATAAACATTTTGAATTAATCATAAAAGTGAATCTTTCAATGTCTCATAGCCTTTCAACTATACATCAAATGTAAAAATAAAGGAAATAGTTTTAATTGGATCCATTATCATGAGATTTGAACTTTTCAAATCTCACCTTACTCTTAATAGTTATCTTGAGAACCATTCTCCTATAAAGTTCAATAGGTTTGTAATATTATATCCAACCATTTGGATATCTCAAAACCTTTTATTATCCAATTTAGCTCTAAACTTAATGGATAATGTATGCTTCAACCAAGCATCACATCATTAAATTATTAAATTTCACTCTCTCAAAGATTTAACATTTCATATCTAAAATGAAATCATATTAATTGTTTCAATTGAAACTATTAAAGGTAAGTCATTGTACTAAACATAGCTATAGAAGAAATGAAATTACATTGCATAATATCTCATATTGTATTTTCCTCCTTACATAAATTCATAGTCTTATGAAATTTTTGTTATGAAGGTATTAACTAAAGAATCTTATTCCCTATAGACAACCCAAAATTTAAAACTCACTATAACGATCTCACTTAAATGCCTTAGCATTCTCAATGCTTAACTTCTACTTAGATTTAAACAATTTAAATTTTTCAAAATTTTAAATCATCATTTCATTTAAACATATGACTATATCACATAACGTCATTAGTAATATAATGAAATATAAATATTATCCTTTTATGAATTGTTGCTCCATCCAATACATCACTTGTATAAATTTAACGATTTAATATTGTCATTGTCCTTTCACTGCAGGTTGATTTGGTTATTCTTCAACTTGACAAGTTTCATATGATTCATAATCAAAATGATAAACATATCCTTGTTTGTAATTTTATGATTCTCGTTATGTTGATTTAACCAACATGTATAAAAGGATAGTCTCGATTATCCAACCTTTTATTCTTGCCACTTATGTTAAGTATAAGTCTCTTTTGATCCAACATATACAAACTATACATAAAATGTAACGACCAATCATATTCCCTAAAAGTATTATAGCATTTCTAGGGTGTATTAACAAGTGAACATAATGAATTAAGTACAACTAAGTATAATAAGAGATATAATGGTACTTAATATAAAAGACAATGGTAAATGGATAATTTGTTCACTTTGGCATGGATATACATACTTAGACGTGAAATATGTATGGAAAATTTTGATATGTTTTCTTGGATTTATGAATTTGATGTGAGGGGAATTGATAAAAGAATTATTCCATAAGTAAATAGGATGTTTTTGGTTAAACTACATGTTTTTTTGTGTTACTTTTGCATAATAAGATCAAAGTTAGTTAATTTGAGATGTGTACCTCGCTGAATAGATAGGTTCCAATGAATAGACTTCTATAATTTGGCCATATCTTATTCTATAGACCTCAAAATTGAATATTTTCAATTGGATATTAAACTAGAGACCTAGGTATAAAACTTTCATTAGGAACCGAAATTAGATTCTACCTCTAAGAGTTTTGAATTCTATTTTGAAGTTGAGTTTTGACTATTTTCCTTGTTTTTAAACAACCTGTAGTTTTAGGGTATAAGTCCTGATATAATTAACCAAATTTCTTGAAATTTTTTCCATTAGGAACTTAAGATATAGGAGAATGAAATAAATTGATAAGATTATATGCTAATGTGGGAATTAAAGGACGAAGTAAGACCAATATGCAATTTTCCTAAAGTCAACTCATGAACCAATAATGTTAAAGCTTGTGTGTCGAATAGAATTATAACACATGGTCCAATATAATTTAACCATATGGTCCCATAGAATTGTAACACATAATCTAATGAGATTGTAACACGTGGTCTAATGGGATTGAAATAAGTGTCTATGACTAAAAAATTCATGAAAAGGCATATGGAGAGGGGAGATGGAGGAAACTTTGATGGCTTAACCTCAGAATTTCTCCTCTCCATTTCACCTTCTTCTTCCCATCAGTTTTCAATTGGTGATTCAAGCAAAACCAAAGAGGAAGGGAAGTAAAAGCATTAGAAGAACTACTTTGCCAATTTTAAGGTTTAGGACTTCACGTAGTTAATTTCTGTATTTTTGTACATTTGAATGTGTAAAAAGATTCATTTGTACGTGGAATGGTTGCTGAGATGATACTTTGGTGCTATTTTGGTGTTATCTTATATAAAATTGGTTGAATATGACAAGAGAGTATCGTGTGGTGGAATTCTATCTATGGTTTGTTTGAGTCAATCACAATGTTTGAGTCATAACTCAACCTACAACCTCCAAATTGTGTGATTTTAGTTGCTTATAAAACCTAAGACATTGAGCTAAACATCTCCAGAAGTGACTCTGACATTGTTCTGGCTTTATGATATTGGAAATTGAGATCGAAAATGGTGACCTGATGCTGCCCTTATTTTGGAGTAGCTTGTGACATTTGGTCTATATCTCATGAGTTAGGAGTCCAAATGACTTGATTGTTAGTGTTATAGAAACGAGAGACATAAATGGAGAAATTTGTATCAGACCTAGAAACCCAATTTTGTTCTTTTGTCTATGAATATTAAGGAACAATTAGTGGTATAAATAGAGGAAGTGTCTGTCAAACCCGTGACATTATTTTCGTTTCCGATTTTTACTGCATCTTATCCGAACCTTTATAAATGTGTATGAAAATTTTCAAGCAACTAGAAATAAATGAAATAGGACTTACCACTTGTGCATTAAGAGACTAAACATTGGAATATAAGATTGATCTTAATGCATTCCAAAGAAAATTTCCATGTACAAAAATGATTTGCATGCATATTCATTACTCATACTTACATAGTATGATTATGCAAGTGTGATTTTGATACCTTTCTAATAGTGATAAGTTATGAATTTCATGTATGAAAATAGATACTAATTTTATGACTTCAAATGTATATCATATGATTTGTTAATATATGAATTGCAAAATTTACAAATGGTTAAAGGAAATGTTACAATGTCTGCTCTATTGTCTTGGTTGTGGATAGATAGGCATGCTTATAAGGTTATAGTGTAGCTACTACAATTTGACACCACCTGTGTCCATAATTCGATACCTTTGGGTATCTATAGTTTGATATGTTTGGGTATCCACACTTCAGTACCTTCAAGTATCCATAATTTGATATCTTTGGATATCCATAACACTTGTTATCTACACCCACAGAAAATGTGTAGGCTTAACACAAAAAGGAAACTTAATAGTTATAAATAAGAAATACAATATGACAACATGAATAATTGGTACTGATGAGCATTTGTATTGGTTGTAATGGTGTCAATGAGTGTTAAATCTCAATAATTGGCTTATATATGTTCATTTTCGGTATATGGATAATATGTTGGCGCACATTTGCATTATGTAGTTTACTTAAGTATGCCATCATTGTTTACATAAGCATTGAATATCAATGTTTGGTTCATGAATGTGAATTTATGGTATATGAGTTGTGATATTTTTGAATGCATGTGCTTGGCGGATGACTACTGTGAGTGGTCATCAAAACTAATTATTTTCCCCACTAAGCTTTCAAGATTAGCACGAGTGTTAATCCGTGTAAGTCCAAGTCATAGGAGTGAGATACAGGGAACATTTGCAGGGACCAAGGCTAACAAATAGAAGAAAAGTACTTTTGGAATGTGCTTTTAGTTATAGATAATTGCACATGTAATGAAGAAAGGAAATTTTATGTTTTCTTTTGGATTACCATGTAAATGTAAAGATGTATTACTACTATTAAATGATAATGTTAAGCAATGGGGAGTTTTGTAATGTGTATATGTATAGCATTAAATATAATTGAATACCTTGAATGCATGTACATGAATTTGGTTATTATGTGTGTGGATGGTTGTAGGTTCTATATAGGGGGTGTTACATTTTTCAAATCTCATCTTACTCCCAATACTTATCTTTAGAACCATTCTCCTATAATTATACATTAAAACAAATAATTTTGTTCAATAGGTCTGTAATATTATATCCAACCATTTGGATATCTCCTGACCTTTTATTATCCAATTTAGCTCTAAACTTAACGGATAATGTATGCTTCAACCAAGCATCATATCCTTGAATCATTAAATTTGACTCTCTCAAAGATTTAACATTTCATATCTAATATGAAATATTACTAATTGTTTCAATTGAAGCTATTAAAGGTAAGTGTAACACATCACTACCATAGCGCATATACCCGAACATCCAAAGATTCAAGAACATATCTTATGAAAATGGCATGTTAGAGCAATTACATTAACTTATTATGGCATCATACAAAATATGAGTAGACATAAAATTAACTATTTCCATTTCATTCCCAAAATGAACCTTACTCACATTGTCATTACATTTAATAATCCATGTTCATAACATTTGGGAGTTTAAAGTTCTATACAAAAAGTTCAGCATGAAATGAGAAGCTAAACAAAAGTATTATATCTAGATTACACAGGTATCAGCAAACCAGACCTTTGAGCCATTCTTGTTTCCAAAATTGAGAGTACTAGACTTCTAGTTTGCCTTAGAAGCTAGGTCTCCTTCGTATCTGAAAATCAACGTTACAATTTTGATGAATTTGAGAACTCAATGAGTGAACCATCATCGATGTGCTCACTCGTATAAGAACATAAACATCAAAAATATAAACCAAATTCACAATATACCTCATATCTTAACACTACATCATAAACTTCAGACGTTTCATATATTCATTTCGGAATATTCAGATCGCTTATCTTAATCATTCATTTCATCAACATGTATACACACATTGCATATCTATAAATCAACTCAATACAGAAATACTTCGCAATCTTTCATATGATAGATGTAAAAGTATATATAAATGCAAATGCACATATGACTCCATTCATTTTTACTTTGTTGTGACCGAGCGCTTATTTACTGTCCTATACTCATTGTGGATACCGGGCTCATTTCATTTACTGTCTCATACCTATTGTAGATACATGGCTCATTAATAACTGAGTCTGTGGCTTTTTATACACTTTTCTTAACTTTAAGCTCTTTTTCAAACTGGTCACTGCGGTCATAACTCCTTTATTTGATCATGCATAGCAATGTGATGAAATACATCAACTCACATAGTATGCTATCAATCACTTTCAATCAATGTGCACAATCATTCATCATATTCATCGATTATGAGTCTGACATTCAACATTTAGTTGAGTACAAATATTTTCCGTATTCACATACAATTAGAAAGCATAATCATTTCAATAATAGTTCAATAACTGAAATTTATATATAACAAATTAGTCCTAGTAGGAAAACATCTAGGTTAACTCACAGTACGCTCTTAATAAGCTCTTGCCTTGTTGACCCAGAAATGTCTGGATGCTGACATTCGACTTGTGCTTCTTTAGTCATGGAATACACATATTTTTTACACATTACTAAGTTGATCAATCATATAAGTATTCAATCATGCACAAGTATATGTGTCATTTTCAATGTATGCTCAATTGACTTTCCTGGGTATGTATCCTATCTTAACCATTCATCCATCATAACTTGGATATAACTAGTTTGCAATGAGATTTATACCTTAAGTATACTTAATTAGTCTAAATTTATCAATCATACATTCACCAATCCTTTTCTAGCATTATGCAATCACATAATATCCCAATTCTCACTCATTCATTCCTAATGCATCATTCATATCCTTTGGATCACATTTGTATTTATAAGAACACATTCATTCCTTTAACACTCATAAATTCTAAAGTTTAGATACGTTGATATCAATAATCCTCTCCTTAAGTTATAACATTAATTAATAATTTAAACTTATCAAACCTTTAACTAATTAATCAAGCATCAAACTAGGTTCATTTTATGCCTCAATCAAATCCAAACACTCCAAAATAAAGTAACTTATCTTTAGTTATTTCAATATTACAAAAAACATAATTTTCTTCACTTCAAGGCGGTGCCCATGATCGTGTACATGATTGTGGGATGAGTGAACCGAAAGTTCACCATCCGTTTCCTTCAATTCTTTTACAGATTTTAACATCTTTATACCAAATTCAAAACATCCTCATAATAGTCCATTAATTACCTCAATTATAACTTAATTATACTATAATTCCTCATTCATTTCATCTCGGATTCCAACTTAAATTATTCAATTAGAAATTCATAAGCTATTGTCTTTCATGCATCACAACAAAACAGAAACTATCATTCACTATCATACATATAGTCCTAGTTCTTTCCCATTTCTAGAACACTACACTAACAACTTTCTTTAACATAAATTCACCTTTATTTTCCTTCATAACTCAATCTAATTCATCTATATGACAACCTATAACCCACATTTTTATACATCAATAACAAAGCATAAAAGTATCCAAGTTCATCCAATTTATTCCAACACACTTCATCATCAACATCATATATAATGTCTCCTAATTCAATCGTTATAATATTTCTATTAAAACATGCCATTGTTGAGTGTAATTTTGCAAAACAATATACTTATTTTATGTTTAAAAACTGCAAGTAGATGGGTCGTGTCTTGTAGTTAGAAAGCAGATATTGATCCCACAAGGATTAATGCCCAAACACCACTTAATTCAAATCAAACTTTGTTTAAGAAACAAAATTGTTTAATTGAAATATTTTGAAAAATTACATTGAAATAGAAAAACTAACAATGAACAATAGACAATACCAAAATGTAGAAAATTGGAATTCAAGGTTTTAATAACTAGAGATCACTTTCTCTGTATTTTGTCTCCCTTCTATTTTATTAATTGAATTGTGCACCTAAGATGTTTAGTTTTATTAACTACCCTATCGTAAGGTGTAATTAATTATCCCTAATCAAATCAAATGAAGTCAATTGAACGAGCTCTCAACCTACCCAATCACTCTACTAATTTAACTAGTTGTTAAGCTATCATATAGGTGACCAACTGAATTAGCCGAGATCCCACTTCTAACTAACCAATTAACGTGATGATTGTAAGTTTATAGGTTGCCAACTCTCGTTGTACAATCCTACAAAAATAACCTTACTCTCTCAATTTATTGCAAGATATAAATATAATCAACAATCATCAAAGACAACACTCATTCAATTCAATAAAATAGGAGTTTTACAAAACAGTTCAAAAGTAATCCCTAAAAAACAAATCAAACACTCATGGTCTCTATAACATCATCAATACTCAAATATTCCATCTTACAAAGATTAGCAGAGATGAAAACACAGAAAATTGAATTAAGAAAACTCCTCTTCTTTGCCAAAATCTGGAAGTTTTGATGTTTATGTGCTATTTTCCTAATTGTTGTTGATAATCCTTGAATCTTCACCTTCCTTAAGACTCAAAACTTGTATTCTTCAATCAAAGAGGCTCTTTTCTACAGAGGATTTCATCCTCCCTTCATTTATGGAGGTTTTATATCTTTTATAGTCAAAAAAACCTAAAGTTTAATTAAACCCCGCATAATGTCTCGGATTAAACTTCCCACTATCGTGGGTATTGGCATGATTCCCACGATCGTGGGATTTTGCAACAGAATGTCTCCTCTTCTCTTCTCCTCTTTGTTCTCTAGCTCAATCTCTAAGTTGCTCAATCTTCATTCCTATATAAAGATAATCAATTCTTACCTTAAATTAGCATCAAACATAAAATAAAAACAATGAAAATCAAAATAAATGAAAACATACAAAATGAATCCTAAAATACAACAATAATCAACTATTATGTAAGAAACATATGCCAATTACTTAGAAAAACATAGACTAATGCACAACTATCATCTTCCCCACAATTAAATATTTTCTTGTCCTTAAGCAAAATAAATACAACCAATCAATTATATCACTTCATTTTCATAAAGATCAAAGCATACAATCCCTCAAAATTTAGCCAACTTAAATATCAAGTTAATACACATATCACGACTACTTTTTATTGGTGTACATAAGAAAATTCAATAAATGGCACCATCACTCAAAGATAAGTATGGATGCAAAATAAATCTTCCTCACAGTTTTCACTCATTTCTCTCAAGTGTTTGATAGTTGATGTTTCGTTTAAACTTTCTATCAGAAACTACATTACTATAGGTTTGCCAATACATTAATTCTCCTCTACAATGATTGCATGCATAAATAGATCAAAAGGGCTTATTTAGGGTTGTAATGTGGTAAGGTTAAGGTGGGTAAAGTAGGTAGAAGGTTTAACACAAGCATTCGTAAAGTGAAAAGTAGGTGAAAAGGGATAACAAAACAAAATTCTGAGATACAAAAGTGTAACTATGTTAAAACTCTGCACTTATTTATGCTACTCAAGTGTTCTTCCCTTTTTATTTTCTTTTTATTTTCATTCTTTTTTTATTAATACATGGAAGAAATATGAATAAGACAGCAATTATATACCATGTGATTCGCAGGCAGAAGTATCCTCAACTCATCTTGGTAAAAAATTTTACAAAAATCCCAACTAATGTATTACTTCATACTGTATTAAGCTTGTGAATGGGTAGGTTAATGGGGTTTTGGATTTTAAAAATTTTGGAAAATTTCAAGAAACAAAAGGTTAAGGCTTAATAGGGGTAGCAAGGGATAACATAGGTGGGTCATTTAAGCCAAAGGTTAACACAAAAAATATCTTAATCATCTTTATTAAGCATGCATCCAGTAGACTTAAACTGGTTCAAAGTAAGTTCTGAAGGTAATAACCTAAGGAAGTATCGCACCACAAATAAATGGAATGACTATAGATGGAGTCATATAGGTCAATCCTTACATTGAATTAAATGAAAATTTATTATGCATCTCCACACTACCTCATTGCTTAAATGTTAAATTGTGAGTAAGCTTATGTAACCAACTACTTTTCATCACTAAACATGGTTCACTTTCTACTCAAGGAACCTAATCTAAGTTAAATCATGCATTCAATCTAATTTTAAATAGCATGACAGAATCTCATGGCAATACCAATTCAAATGATTCAAGTGCAATTCCATTGCTTAACACAAAACAACATGATATGCCTAAACATGCATCCTATTTAACATAATGCAAACAGTGATTAACACAATGCAATTTACAATGCAAGTGTCACCTCTCCACACTTAAAGAACACATTGTCCTCAATGTGACAAGGCAACCACAAAATAAAGAAAATGACATTAAACTAAACAAAAATGACATCAAACCAAACAAAAAATGACATCAAACCAAACAAAAAACATAAGCACAAATGAAAAGTATAGAGTAAGAAAACTTATAGGGATTGCAGTGGCAATGGTGTTGGCAAAGGAACTTCAAAATTATTCCGTTGAAAGAATTTGAGGAATTTTTACTTCAAATAACACTATTCCTTGTGGACTTACCACATTTAGGTGTTAAGTTCATTGAGTTACGATGTCATTTGCTACTGATTGAAGGTCATCTAGTCGAGGATTTGTTAAAATCGGTCGACCTCTACTAGTGCACTTGGTTCCTCCTCCACCACTTGTTCTTCTGGTTCTGGGACTGCTTGGGATGTGGAGGGTTGGGAAGAGGCTATATATATGCCCCTCCTATTTTTCACTACAGTACGTGTATAAGGATTTTGAAGTTCCTTAGAGTAGAACTCCAAAATCTTGGGTCGCCTCAAATAAGATATGTCAAATATATCGTATGAAGTTGTATACACATTTTCCACATCGAGGTTATAAAACAAGGCCAAAGCATTTACAATATGAGACATGCCAAAATAAGAGCTCTTTTTATTCACAACACTCACTACTGATCAAAAAATCCTAAAAGGTGTATTGATTTTTATTTTTCGATCTATGCACCACATAAAGAAAAGTTCTTTGGCCGAGCATTTATTACTTTCAGTTTTATTAAACATTGTTAAGTACATAAATTTATACAAAAGTAAATGCTCAGCACTACAAATTAAAGTGTTTGGTGCATTCTTAGGGTCAAAATTTTCTTCACTTTTTAGAGTTTTCCAATAATCATCCATATAAAAGCCATCGTGATCATCTAAAACTTTAGTGTTTGATAAATCCAATAGTACACAAATGACATTATAATCCAATTTATAAACATTGCCAACTAACCTAAACCAAAAAACATCCATTTTAGAGTTATAACAGACTATGGTGAAAAACTCTATAGTCATCATAGGGTAAATACGCACATAACAACGAAAGAAACTATTCCAACCTATATTCACAACTAGTTGCTTAATTTGTCACCTCAATCCTATGGTTTCTAACAATTCAAAATCAAAATAACGAGGAGTGATCAATTCCCTATCTCTAAGGTCTCAGAAACACGTACTTTCTTCCTCTGAATAAATGGGGAATAGAGCACGAAAAGTTGTCGCTAAATTGGGCTTACCTTTACCAGAGACTTGACAGCACAATTCATCGGTCTATTTCTAAGCTACCATCTTCTTTGGTGCCATTGGAAAATGAAAACCTATAAAAATAAGGGAAAGAGAAGTAAAATCATTTTTTAGAGAGAGAGAGAAAAATCTTACCCAAATCCTTGTATTTTTTAATGATTAATATATGAGAAGAGTAAAGGATTGTAAGCTTAATGAAAAGACATGAAGAAAATACCAAGAATCTAGAGGAAAATAAAGGAATTTAGAGAGTGGGAGGAGAGTTTTCGTAGGTTGGAGAAAGTTTGGAAGAATGAATGAAAGAAGAAAGGGGAGGGAAAATTAAAATTTCCCTCGGATGGGATTCCCACACGATCGTGGGAATACTCATCATTCCCACGATCATGGCGTTTCTCTCCAGAAACATTTTGGATAGATTTCCTACGGTCATTGGAATCACTCTAATTCCTACGATCGTGAGTTTTCTCTTTAGAAACTTTTTGGAGAGAATTCCCACGGTCGTGGGAATCATACTAATTCCTACAATTGTGGGATTGGGTAATTCTTTCACTTCTAAACCTTCTTCCTAGCCTAGCATGCATACTTAATGATCCCACAACCTACAAACACATCAAAATAATATTATCAACAAGAATTTTGAAGAGAAAAACAAATTGAAATTCAAACAAAATCCAAATTAACATCAATCAAACTCAATTTAAACACAATCATAACTGAATAAACGAAAAAAACAAGTAGACAAAGATAATCAAAAGAAAATAAATATTTTATGGGTCGCTTCCCATGTAGCACTTCTACTAACGTCGATAGCTCGACTCTCCTTTTTGCTCATGGTGGCTCAAATAAACGGTGCAATGATAATGTAGAAACTAATCTCAAACTCTGCATTTGAGCTATACTAGTATGGTTTCCTTCCTTCCTTCGCCTTCTCCTACATGATCGTTTCTTCCTAAATGCGTTCCTAGGGTCCTCAATATCTTCCCATCCTCCTCAGGGTTCAGGTTCCTTAATATCCATTGGGGGTAAAGGAGAACGATAGCCTTTCTTTGAAACCTTTAATGTGATTTGCTCATTTCCTATTCTTAGTGTTAGTTTGCCCATCAATGTCAATGATCAAATGAGAAATAGCTAGGAATGGTCATCTAAGGACTATAAAGGTTTCTGCATCTTCTCGCCCATCCAGTATATAGAAATTAGCGGGAAAGATGAATCTGTCAATTTGTATTTGCACGTTCTTAACCCTTTGGTTGGTGCACTATTCTGTCTACCATTTTCACCGATATCTTCATGGGCTACGACTCTTCCAACCAAACTTTTGACTAAAAGTGTAGGGAATCATGTTGATACTAGCCCTTAAATCCATAAATGCCCTAGCTATGTTAACTCCATTTATACTGTACGGAATGAAAAAGTCTCCTGGGTCTTCTTTCTTTTGTGCTACATTTAGACTTCCTTTTGACATATGCTCCTTCACCTCTTTCTTAACTGGGTCCTTTAACATGAGCTTTGTTTGGAGTTAATTTGTCATATCTTTGATCTTGCTTGACTTAAACTCCTTACAATTCTTCATTTCCTTATTTGAGCTTAACTTTCTATATGCAAAGATGGGATACGGAATCCTAGGTTGAGGCTCTTTGATCGATTCACTTGCTAACTCATTTGGAAGGACTTCCAAAACTATTTGTCCTTCTCTATTATCCCCGTCTTCCTTCTTATATTCACTTTCCCTTTTCTGAGTCTGCATGATAGCCATGATCTTTTCCTTTGGGTTGATTTCAGTGTTGCTCAGTAGACTACCTGCAATTCTAGAAGATAAGGTATTAGTGAGTTGACTAACCTGAACCTCCAAATTGTGGATGGATGATGCATGGTTCTTCACGATCTGGTCAAATTTTGCTTCCATCCTCTTTTGACTCTCCTTTTGGCTGGCAAACATCCTTTTTTATTCTCTTCTTAAGCTATCAGTTTAGAACCTAGAACCTCCGTCATCTTGTCCATTTTGTTATCCATAGCTCCAATTCGATCTTATTAAAAACCCATAGGTCTTTACGGTCTCGCTTGGCTACCTGCATTGTTATTACTCCAAGAAATATTCAGGTGGTTTCTCCACCTTAGATTATAGGTATTTGAGTACGAGTTGTTACCTTTCTATGGCTAGCCCAGGCAATTTACCTGTTCGGTACTACAGGCTCCCAACAGAAAACACTGAGCTGAGTCATGGTCATTTTCCTTGCACAGCTCACATTGCACTTGCATTGATTTAGCTGTAAACGCAGATGCTCCTTGCATGTTGTTCAACTAATTCGTAGGGGCTATAATCTGCCCTTACAAAGCAATAACCGAGTCATTAGGTATGATACCTTTTTGTTATTTCTGACCCTGTATGCTCCTCTCGCTAGAACACATGCAACTATTGCTCGCCAACTCCTCCAAAAGATCATGAGCTGCTTCCGCAGTCTTTCTCATCAATGAACCTCCAGCAGCTGCATCGATTATTCCTCTCATGCTTAGATTCACACCATTATAAAATGTTTGTAGCAGGAACTCCCTTGGAAGGCTGCGGTCTGGACAGCTTCTCTGTAGTTCTTTAAATCTCTCCCAAGCTTCATAGAGAGATTTCCCATCGTTCTGATGAAAATTTGTGATCTCCTTGACGATCCTCGTCATCTTGGTCAATGGAAAACATTTCGCGAGGAATGATTGGGCAAGCTGCTCCTAAGTAGTAATCTACCCAAAATTTAGCAAATTGTATCACTCCTTCACCCGATCTTTCAATGTGAAATAAAATGACCTTAGCTTAACTGCATCGTCGAACATTCTATTGAATTGAAAAGTATCACAGATCTCCAAAAAATTAGCAATGTAGTCTTTCAGATCCTTATTGAATAGCTCATAAAATTGCACCCTATTTTGTAAAATATTAAAGAGTGCCAGCTTTATCTCAAAATTGTTTGCTTGAACCACCAATCTTGCTACTCCTTAATGACTAAATCTTAGCCTCATAAAGTCCATCACTGTCTTCTTAGCTCCTCCTTGCTCTCCTTCTTTAGCCATATCTCTCTGTGTAAAATTTAGACGCTTCGCTCTTCTTAACTCTCTTTCATGTCTCTTAATATCAGGAAACTTATCTTAACTAACTTCTATCACTCTTCACGTACTCTCTATGTTCATACACCTG
Source organism: Erythroxylum domingense (assembly GCA_025594535.1). NCBI lineage: Eukaryota > Viridiplantae > Streptophyta > Magnoliopsida > Malpighiales > Erythroxylaceae > Erythroxylum > Erythroxylum domingense. The sequence continues at coordinate 9,001 of JANQBM010208540.1, read as the reverse complement.
CAAATACATAAGGAAAAGTATCAAAAATTCTTAAATTAAAGTAATCTAAACTAAGCAAGATGTTAAACAATCAATCCCTAGCAACGGTGTCAAAAACCTGTTGAGTGTAATTTTACAAAACAATCTACTAGTTTTATGCTCAAAAACTACAAGTATACGATTCATGACTTATAATTAGAAAGAAGATATCGATCCCATAGGGATTGATGATTAGACACCACTTAATTCAGAATAAGCTTTGTTTAAGAAACAAAATTGTTTAATGGAAATAATCTGAAAAATTAAACTGAAATCAAAAACTAACAATGAATAATAGACAATACCAAAATTTAGAAAGTTGGAATTCAAAGTTTTAATGACTAGAAATCACTTTCTCCCTATTTTGTCTCCCTCATATTTTATTAATAGAATTGTGTCTCTTCTAAGATGTTCAATTGTATTAACTACCCTCTCTCAAGGTGTAATCAATTATCCCTATTCAAATTAAATGAAGTCAATTGAACGATCTCTCAACCTACCCAATCACTCCACCGATTTAACTAGTTGTTAAGCTATCCTATAGGTAATCAATTGAATTAACTGAGATCTCTCTTCTAACTAACCAATTAACGTGATTATTGTAAGTTTATAGGTTGGCAACTCTCATTGTATAATCCTACATAAATAACCTTACTCACTTTCTCGATTTATTAGAAGATATAAATATAATCAACAATCATCAAAGACAACTTTCATTCAATTCAAAGTTTTACAAAATAGTCCAAAAGTAATCCCTAAAAAACAAATCAGCTACTCATGGTCTCCATAACATCATCAATACTCAAATATTTCATCTTACAAGACTAGAAGACAGAAAAACACAGAAAATTGAATAAAGAAAACTTCTCTTCTTTTCCAAAATTTGGAATTTTTTATGTTGATGTGTTATTTTCCCAATTTTTGTTGATAATCTTTGAATCTTTACCTTCCTCAAGACTCAAAACTTGTATTCTTTACTCAAGGAGGCTCTTTTCTATAGAGGGTTTCGTCCTCCCTTCATCTATGGAGGATTTATATCTTTTATAGTCCAAAAAACCTAAAGTTTAATTGAACCTTGTATAATGTCTCAGATTAAACTTCCCATGATCGCGAGAATTGGCATGATTATCACGATCATGGGATTTTGCAATAGAATGTCTCCTCTTCTTTTCTCCTCTTTACTCTCTAGCTCAATCTCCAAGTTGCTCAATCTTCATTCCTATATAAAGATAATCAATTCTTACCCTAAATTACTATCAAACATAAAAGAACAACAATAAAAGTCAAACTAAACGAAAATATACAAAATGATTCTTAAAATACAAAAATAATTAATTCTTATTTAAGAAACACATAAATTATTTAGAAAAACATAGGCTAATGCATAATTGTGAGCCATAAAGATCATATTTCTACTTAATATTTAAGCTCAAATTCTACCTTAATACCTCAAGATAATCTATCCCTCCAAGCTTACAAGATCATCATAAACTGAAAGTGAAAATAAGGTGGTTTTCAGCGAGGACAAAGAACAACAAGCATTTGGTTCTTTAGCTATCTTGTGAAGGGTAAAAGTATGGATTTGGTGTGGCAATTTAGCAAGACTTAAACCAAAGTACAAAGATGTGGGTTAGAAGCAAATTTTGGTGGAGACAAGGAGAACAAGATGGTGAATGTTCCAGCATAAACTTTTGCTACATTTTCCTAATTCAACTAGGTGCAAGGTGTCGACATGCTACCTTGACATATGTCATTAGTCATGTAAGCCACTTGTCTCCTCCATAAGCTGCCAAATGTCACTCACTCATGCTACCATTTGTCAATTAATTACCTAAGCCAAATGTCACTCATTTATCTATGACATTTGTCACTTATTTTATAGGTTTAGTCATCCTAATTTTTCATGTGTCAATTTATCTTGCCATTTAGCATTTTTCCTAGTCTAAATATACATATAAATTCATCATTCTCTCAATTGTAACAAATAAATTCCAAATTATTAATTGTAATCCATCAAACCAAAATTCAAGACATAACACTACACAATTCACATCATGATCATTTTACACTTTTCATACCCCGAAATATGTCAATTGATTGCATATATTATCCTTGAAATGTGTACAAAATCATAATTCATGTGTGTAAGATAATGATATTAATGTGAATGAAATGCATTTCCTAAATTCTCAATGATATTACTCATATGTAATAGTCTAAGGTTCTAATCTTTAGTATAGCAAATGGGCTATTATAATTCTCCCCCTTAAGAAATTTCATCCTTAAAACTCTTACCTGGTTGATCAAAGAGATGGGGGTATTGTTTTCCTCAGTTTTCCTCAGTTTCCCATGTAGCTTCTTCTCTCGAACGATTCCTCCAAAGGACTTTAACCAATGGAATCATTAAGTTTCTCAATTGTTTAATCTGATAACCCACTATCTTAACCAGTTCTTCAACATAACTTAAATTACTTGCAATTTCAACTTCCTGTGCTAGTAACACATGTCGGATCTAATCAATATCTCCTGAGCATACTAACATGAAACACATTATGGATTTGATTCATTTCTGCTAGTAATGCTAACTTATAAGCCAATGGTCCAACCCTCTCAGTAATCTCATATGGACCAATGTATCTAGGGCTTAAGTTACCCTTTTTATCAAACCTTAGCATTTCTCACGAAGGTGATACTCTCATAAACACCTTATCTCCCACTTGGTACTCTATATCTCTTTAGTGTTGATTTGTATAACTTTTTCGCCTATCTTGAACTGCCTTAATTCTACTATAAATCAATTTAACCTTATCAATAGTATCTTGAATCAATTTTAGGCCTTTAACAATCCTTAGACCCTTTTCATCCCAATACAAAGGCAAACAACACTTTCTTCCATATAATGCCTCATACGAAGCCATACCAATACTATTGTGATAATGATTGCTATATGTAAATTCAATAAGAGCTACATATTGATCCTGTGCTCCTTAGAACTCCAAAACACAAGCTCTAAGCATATTCTCAACATTCTTAATAGTCCTCTCAATCTGTCCGTCTGTCTGAGGATGAAAGGTTGTACTAAAGTTTAATCTTGTACCCAAAGTTGTTTGTAAACTACCCCAAAATCTAGAAGTAAATCTGGGGTCTCGGTCCGATATAATGGACACTGGAACTCTATGTAATCGTACTACCTTATTCACATCCTTCTAGGATAATTGATCAAGTGTATTAGTCTATCTCACAGGTAAGAAATGGGGTCAACAATGACCCATATGGCATCATGTTGCCTCGGAGTCCTCGAAAAATTTATAATGAAATCCATAGTGATCCTCTCCCATTTCCACTCCAGAATAGGTAATGACTGTAACTTTCCAACCGGAGCTTGATGCTTTGCCTTAATCTATTTGCATGTCAAATATTTAGCAACACACTCTGTTGCCAGCTTCTTCATCCCTGGCCATCAAAAATGTTGTTTTATAGTACTGTACATCTTAGTAGTACTAGGATACATAGCATACATTGTTATGTGAGCTTCCTCCAAAATTTCTTTCCTTAAATCATCCACATCAGTTACACATAATCTTTACTTCAACAACAAGATATCATTTCTCAACTCAAACTTAGAATTTGAGTTCTGTTTGAACTTCTCAATAATCTTCACCATTTTTGGGTCTTTGCTTCGAGCTTTCCTAATCCTTTCATGCAATACTGGTCTAAACTTCAACGTAGCCAACAATGTTTCATTCTGCCCCAAAGTTAGCTCAACATACAATGATCTTAGTTGAACTAGTTTTGGTAACCTCAATGTCTGAATTTGTGCCACACTACTTTGGTTTTCTTGCTTAATGCATCAGTTCCAACATTAGCTTTATTAGGATGGTATTCAATCCTACAATCATAATCCTTCAGCAATTTAACCCATCGCCTTTGTATATTCAATCCTATAATCATAATCCTTAAGCAATTCAACCCATCACCTTTGTCTCATTTTTAGTTCCTTCTAACTTAACAAATATTTCAAACTTCTATTATTAGTAAATATCTTAAATGTTTCACCATATAGATAATGTCTCCAAATCTTCAAAGTAAACACCACTACAGCAAGCTTTAAATCATGAACCGAATAGTTGAACCCATGAGACCTTAACTGTCTCGATGCATATGCAATCACTCTACCACACTACATCAAAACTCATCCTAGGCCCTGATGTGAAGTATCACCATTTACTACATATCCTCTAGATCCAAATAGAATAGCTAAAACCAGTGCCGTATTTAATCGGTGTTTTAATTACTCAAAGCTTCTTTGGCTTTCATCACTCCATCTGAAAGGAACATTTCTCCTCTGAAGCTTTTTCAAAAGGGCTGAGATCAAAGAAACCCCTCAATAAACCTCCTGTAGTAACCTACTAATCTAGGAAAACTCCGAATCTCAGACACATTTCTTAGGGCTTCCCACTTCATCACTGCCTCAATTTTCTTTGGGTCTACCTATATGCCCTGTCCAGATGTTATATGACCCAAGAATACCACTTGATCAAGCCAAAATTTACACTTACTGAACTTGGCATATATTTGTTTCTCTATCATTATTTGTAAAACTAAGCTCAAAAGCTCATAATGTTCCTCTCTACTCTTCGAGTATACAAGAATATCATCTATGAATACAATCACAAAATGATCTAAGTAAGGTTGGAACACTTTATTCATCAATGCCATAAAAGCTACCAGAGCATTTGTCAATACAAAATGCATCACCAAAAACTCAAAATGCCCACATCTAGTTCTAAATGCACTCTTTGGTACATTAGCTTCTGCTATCTTCAATTGCTAGTAACCTGATCTCAAATCCAATTTAGTAAATACTTGAGCTCCCTGTAAATGATCAAGTAAATCATCTATCCTCGGTAAAGGATACTTGTTCTTCACTATCACTCGATTCAACTGCCTATAATCAATACAAAATCTTAAAGTCCATCTTTTTTTTTCACAAACAAAATTGAAGCTCTCTAAGGTGACATACTAGATCTGATAAAACCTTAACCAAGAACTCTTGTAACTGGGTCTTAAGTTTATTAAGTTCCACAGGTGCCATCCTATATAGAGGAATAGATATAGGAGCAGTACCTAGAATAAGGTCAATAGTGAACTTTGTTTCCCTATCTGGGGGTAAACCCGATAATTCAGTAGGGAACACATCCAAAAAATCCCTAATAATAAGAATATTCTGAATTGTTTGCCCATTTCGGGTATCCGTCACATAGGCCAGATAAGCCTCACATCCACCTTGAATCAATCTTAAAGCACTCAATGAGGAAATTAATCTGGCTGGTACTACTTGACTAACACCTCAAATTTAGTAATCACCTCCTTAGCGTAACAGTTCATCACAACCCTATGTACAGTAAACTAGTCCACACCTAAAATAAGGTCTATTTCTTTCAACTACAATACTATCAGATCTCAATTCCACCTGATCAACGTGAATAATACACTCTTTACACACTTCTCCAATCACTGTAGTACTACCTACTAGTGTACTCAGCTCTAAGTCACATTTCAACATCTCTCCCTCACAATATAGTTTAGATGCCAAATATAGTGTGATAAATTAATATGCAGATCTTGGATCTAATAATGCAAATGCCTCAAAATTAAAGACATGTAACACACCAGCAACAACATCTGGGGAGTTTTGTGCCTCCTATTTGGGATAGCATAGATCCTTGCCTGAGACCGCAGTTGGTCACTTCGCACCTCATTTCTGACACTAGGACCTAGGACCTACTGAACTTGTTCTACCTCTACCTCTGCCACTCTGTCCTGCTCCACTAGCTCTACTTTGTTAGATAGTCATCTCAGTCACTGATCCCCCTCTCACTCTAGACTGTGGTCCCAAAGTTAAGTGACAGTGTCTAATATGATGTTCAAAAGAGCCATAATGAAAACAAGCTCCCAATATCTTCAAACACTCTCTGCCATGTTTCTTTCCATATTGCTCACAACTAGGCATCTGTTGTGTTTGCCCTCCAGATACTGGACCTCTAATACTACCATCATGAACAAAACTACCTTTTGGTTTAAACACTGACTGTCTCGATCTAGTTTGTGATTAAAATGATCTATTATGGAATTTACTGAATCTCCTACCATAATCAACTTGAGACTTACCATGTCTCTTCATTCTAAACTCCTACCTATACTCTCCTTGTCCATCTTTTAATAACTGTTCAATTTAGGTTGAGGCAGACCTCAACTCAATAAAACTACTAAAATTAGTGATAGCCAACCTCGTTCTAATTTCCATATTTAGTCCATTCTTAAAGCGCTTACATTTATCCTCCTCTGTTGAAATCAAAGCAGTAGTATATCCCATTAATTCATTAAATCGCACCTGATACTTGGCTACAGTGAGATTGCCCTATTCAGATCTAAAAATTCCTTCATCTTCTTATCCAAATAGATCTTTGACATAAACTTCTCCTTAAAAACTTTTAGAAAATCTTCCCATGACAACCTACAAGGTCGGGCAGAACTACCGAGAATAGTCTTCCACTACTACTAAATCGAACCTTGAGTGGTGAGATAGTATAATCAAGCTTCTCATCAGACTTGTAGTCCATCTAATTAAATACCTGCTTTGCTCTTTCCAACCAACATTCTACCTCTATAGGGTTTATACTTCCATAGAAGTATACAACCCCCTGCTTCCTAAGTTTATCATACCTCCTCTCTCTCCTTTCAGGAATTCTCAGAGACATTTGTTCAAACTAAGGTACTAGAGACTCTCTATTGGCTCCTACAAACTCAAGGTCAGCTGACTTTGCAACTCGATCTCTTATAGTAGATGACCTATAATAAATAATAAGTGTGATCACTATACGAGTCTCTCATTATATATCATATCTATATGTTCTTATATTTTCCTATGAATGCCAAACCATGCTCTGATGTCAAAAATGTAACGCAACACTACCATAGAGCATATGCCTGAACATCTAACGGACATTCAAGAACATACCCTATAAAAATGGCATGTTAGAGTAATTACATTAACTTATTATGGCATCATACAAAATACGAGTAGACATAAAATCAACTTTCTCCATTTCATTCCCAAAATGAAAATTATTCACATTGTCATTACATTTCATAATCCATGTTTATACATAACATAACACTTAGGAGTTTAAATTTTTATACAAAAAGTTCAACATGAAAGGAGAAGCTAAACAAAAGTATTCTATCTAGACTTTGATGTTATCAACTAACCGGACCTTTGAGCCATTCTTGTTTTCTAAATTGACAGTACCCTAAGCACATAATTTGCTTTCAAGTCAAATGTGGCATCATCGATCTTAACAGCATCCTTCAAAGATGAATAGGCTTCTAGTCTGCCTTAGAAGCTAGGTCTCTCACATACCTGAAAATCAATGTTGCAATTTTGATGAGTTTGCAAACTCAGTGAGTGAACCATCATTGATGTGCACACTCATGTCAGAACACAAATATCACAAGTATAAACCAAATTCAATATATACCTCATATCTCAACATTACATCATAAACTTCAGACATTTCATATATTTATCGTCCCATACCTATTTTCGATACCGGGCTCATAAATAACTGAGCCTGTGACTTTTTGTGCACTTTTATGAGTGTTAAGCACTTTTTCAAACTAGTCACTCTGGTCACAACTCCTTTATCTAATCATGCATAATAATGTGATGAAATGCATCAACTCACATAGTATGCTATCAATCACTTTCAGTCAATGTGAACAGTCGTTCATCATATTCATTGAATCTAAGTCCGACATTCAACATTTAGTTGAGTACCCATATTTTTCCATATGCACATACAATTAGAAGGCACTCCCAATATAATCTTGAATATCAAACTCCTCAAACTGTCAATGTCCGGAATTATCACGATCATATCAATAACAGCTCAATAATTGAAATTTAGATAGAACAAATTAGTCCTAGTGAGAAAACATCTAGGTTAACTCACAGTACGCTTCAGATAAGCTATTGACTTATTAACCCGGCAATGTCTAGATGCTGACATTCGACTTGTAGTTCTTTAGTCATACAATACACACATATTTTACAAATTACTAAGTTGATCAATCATATAAGTATTTAATCGCGCCTAAGTATACGTGTCATATTCAAAACGTGCTCAATTGACTTTCTTGGTTATGTATACTTAAATCACATATCTTAACCATTCATCCATCATAACTTTCATATAACTAGATTGCAATGAGATTTATACCTTATGTATACTTAATTACTTAATTAGCCCAAATTTATCAATCATGCATTCACCAATCCTTTTATAACATTATGTAATCACACAATATCTCAATTCTCATTCATTCATTCCTATGCATTATTCATGTCCATTGGATCACATTTGTATTCATAAGAAGACCTTCATTCCTTTAAAACTCATAAAGTATAAAGTTTAGACATTGATATCAATAATCCTTTCCCTAAGTTATAACATTAATTAACAACCTAATCTTATCAAACCTTTTACCAATTAATCAAGCATCAAACCAGGTTCATTTTAAGCCTCAATCAAGTCCAAATGCACCAAAATAAAGTAACTTATCTTTAGTTAATTCAATATCACACAAAACAAAATTTTTTCACTTTAAGACATTGCCCACGATCATGTAGGCCTTCCCACCATCGTGGGATGAGTGAACCAAAAGTTCACCATCCATTTCCTTCAATTCTTTTCCAGATTTTAACATCTTTATACCAAAGTCAAAACATCCTCTTAATAGTCCATTAATTATACCTCAATTATACCTTAATTATACTCCAATTCCTTATCCACTTCATCTCCCAATCCAACTCAAATTATTCAATTAATAAATTATAAGCTATTTTGTAACATCCCGTTTCCAGAGAACGGGTCGGACCAAAGAAATGGGTCCAGGTGTGGTAAATTAACACATCTCATGC
>JANQBM010208436.1:0-22801 GCA_025594535.1 Erythroxylum domingense | reverse complement strand
AAAAAAAAAAGTATGCCGATTTCTGTTTAATAACTGATCAGTGTTAAGTGATGTGACACGCCACCCTCGCGGGGCACGGATTCGGGTATCACTGTCGATATCGGGTTCGGGTTCAGGTTCGGCGGGAGTGGGGTGTTACATTGTGCATAAGTATGATCATGCACAATTGAAGGCTGAAAGATCATGCATCCCAGGTTGAAGGGTTATGCCACTCAAATTTGTAAACATCATATCTCTCAATTCTGATATCCAAAAATTTCCAACTTTATACCGTTGGAAAGCTAAGAGGATAAACTACAACGTTCATGAAGACCACTTTATCAGATTCGGCCTATAAGCGGACTGAATATTAGAGTTAAGTAGACTAGTTAGTAACAGAACTTAGTGTAAATCTATAGGAAATGGACATGTGGCAAGTGACATGTGTCATTTGCCAAACCATGTCTTAACCCACGATATTTTCTTCAATAATGAAAGACAATGTTTTGTATCTTACTTTCTTCTTCTTCGTATTTTCTTCCTTCTTCTTCTCTCATTCACGACACACTCACCCAACCCACACTTCCTTGAACCTTGCTTTCTTCCATCACTAGCTACTACAAAATCCTTGCTATATCTTCTTCTTGATGAAACCCATCTATTCTACCTTAGTAAGATGATATGTGTGGAGGCTAGGGTTATGAAATTCTAAAGAAGATTAGAGTTTAAATCAAGTAACGTATTAATCTTTATGGCTTTGTTAAATGAAGCATATTTGATGATAGATTAGGGTTAAATGAGCATAAAATGGTGATGTATATATATGAAGTGTGAGTGAAGAAATGAGTATATAGATGTACTAATTTTTGGGTTTATGATGATTAAGTTGATGTAGAGATGTTTTTGAGTTTAAATGATCATAGAAATGGTGTTAAAAGAATATAGAAAATTTTATAAATAGATGAACTAGGATAAAACTGATGATGAAGTCTGCTGGAATATGGTAGATGGAGTATTTTCACTAAACATGCATCTGTATTTTAAGCATATATTGATCTGTAGATATCCTAATGGGATAAATTTTAACTTAGAGTAAAATAAAGCCAAATGGCTACAATGTTCATACAGGAATCGAATTTTAATTCTATCCCTAAAGGTTTTGAAAATTGTCTTGAAGTTGAGTACTAGATGTTGTCACTATTTGAGAACAGTCTCTAACAATGTGGGTATAACGCACAGAATACTAAACTAAACTACAAAAATGTTATGTCATTAGAAACTTAAAACATATAGGAGCATGTTTTTAGAACAAGGTGTTGCCTAAATACCTTATATTCTAGGTCATAATGGTCATACTAAATTAACCTAAAAATTTGTCCTAAAAAAACAGAAAAAATTGAAGGAAAAAGGGGAGTTTGTTTCTGTCATGATTATGCAAAGTCATGATCGAGGGCTGTGCTTTTTCATGAAAATGTCTTGATTTGTGCAATGGTTGAACTAATTAAGAACAAGCTTCTTACCTATGATGCCTTTGGGCTTAATTAGGCTTGAATAAAGGTTGAATTGAATATAGAATGATGCTTGGATTTAAGTGCCTAAATGTGTGATATGTGTGAGGTGATAATTAAGGTTATAACTTAGCGAATGAATTGGTAATATCAAAGTACCAAAAGCATGAGTATCATTGGAATGAAGATGTTCATATGTTTGTAGTTGTGATTCAAAGGAGTTGAGTAATATGTATTAAGTAAAGGTGAATGGAATTGGATATCATGAGAGCATATAATGCTAGAAAAGAAATAACGAGTGATGGATTTATGATATTAGAATAACCAAGTGTTCTTGAGGTGTAAACCTAAGAATAAGCTAGACACTTACATAATGATGTTGTTAATGACTAAGTGATGTGATTAAAGTAATATAACCAGGATTGTCATTAAGCATATGTAGCACCCTACTCCCATAGGGCATATTCCTGAACACATCGACGGTATTCGAGAACATATTCTACAAGAGCGACATGCTAGAACAGTCAAACAATCAATCTCATTAAAAGCTTTTCACAAGTCACATGTATATTTTAGAAAACTAGCAATCAAATACCCATTTTGTTTATAAACATTTTCAAAACGATTTACAAAGTTACAATCAATATATATATCATCAAAATTTCAGTACTCACTTAGGCCCATTACAGATACAAATCACTTTTAGCCATCATGTCATTATAAAATCATTCACATAAACATTGTACAGTAATGCATATTTTTAATACAAAATAATGGAATACAAATGTAGATGCCAACTAATCCCCACCTCTATCTTTTATCTGAATATAGTGGTTAGACCCCAGTTGGTGTAACTGGGTGTCTCCTCTAAGCCTGAAAAGTATGTTGCAAATTGGGGCTAGTTTTCCAAACTCAGTGAGGTAACCATCATCGAAGGTTCACTCAATTCATGCAACACATCAAACACATAAACATATAATTCATATCTTTGCATTTTTGGATAAAGCATCACATAACACTTTCGAGACAATTATACTGAACATTTCATTCATACAAAATACACATATCAATTGTAAATGCAATGCACATGATTCAGTTTCATTTGTTACTTTGTTGTGACTAAGTGTCTTTTTACTAGCTTATATCCCTTTATGGATACCGAGTTGTATCAATTAATGTCCCATATCCCTTAGTGGATACTAGGTACATGCACAACTGAGCCAAAGGCTCTTATCAAGTTCTGAGCTTTAAGCTCTTTTACTGGCAACTTCAGTCACAACTGCCATTATCTTTTATACATTCACGTAATGAAATGCATCATACATATTCAATGATTATACTCATTCAATCACATTCAATCTCTTTCTTATTCACATTTTTCATCAAACTTTTAGTCTGGCATTTAACATTGAAGTTGAGAACAAATAGTTAGTCATATTAACATTCAAGTAGCACTTCCAATACAGTCCCAAATATAGAGCTCCTCGGACAATCAATTGTCTGGAATCAACAAAATCAATTTCACATTCATAAGGTAATTCAAACATCTAGGTTACTCACAGATTGCTCCAAAAGCTATTGCCTCCAAGTTCCAGCAACTTCTAGATGTTGACGTTCCAATTGCTCCTCTATGTCAAGTAATACATACATAGATCACCATTTTGCACAATTTTAAATGTGTCTATTAATGTACATATATGTATCTGAAATATGCACAATGCATGTTCGATAACAATCCTAAGTATTTTTCCTAGATTCAAGCCACATCATCCATCATATATCAAAACTCGCTGAAATATAATTTTTGCTTAGGTTTTCACCTCATTAAACCCATAAAAAATCAAAATTCATAACTCATTCGGTCAAATCAAATTTTTTTCATGTAGCATACTTTTGGGTCAACTTTCCATGTTCTTTCTGACCAAGTAAATGGAGTAATTTGAGAACACTTTCTTCTAGAAAAATGTTCCTCATTGTTTAAGTTTCTAATGACTCCAATATTATTTAATGTGGTTCATTATTGTATGAGTTATGCTCGAAATGCTATAGACTAAGTACATTTGAAATTTAGCTAATGCATGATCATGCTGTCAAGTTGTAAAACTCATATCTCTCAATTAAAATATCTAAAAATTACAAAATTTATACCAATTGAAATCTAAGAGAATAAGATACAACCTTTGTGAAGGCACTTTTATCTGATTCAGCTTACATTAATACATTTTTTTCGATAACAAGAGGACATGATTTCTATTTCGGATAATGTTATAGCCTAAGCCAAGACTCAATTTCAAGCCAGATTTTGAAATTCTTAGACACAGAAATAAAATTCTATTTATTCAAAAAGTTTGTAGTCCTATGTATCTAATTTACTCCAAATTAAGAATCATTCCATTTGGATAACTGCAGAACAAATTATGTGTAAAACATAGAAGCATAATCAGTGAACATGTTACTGCTACATTTTCTAGCACTCATCTTCCAATTTTCTAGATTTTACACCTAACATAACTTATACAAAGATCACTTTTCCTACTTCATCACTCTTCATTCTTAACTCCATTTCAACTCAATATCTTCCATAAACAAATTATAGTCCATGATTGATCATGAACACTAATAATAGAACATACACATATATACACATTAATCATCAACTTCCTACACATATTCAACTTCGTTTCCACTTTCATTTCATTTCTAACTATCACCTTGATTCTTCTCATTTCAAGATACCACATTACTCCCTTTCTTTAGATCTAGACTCATTTTATTTAATTACAAAAACACCCAAGGAGATTCTCATTAATTCATCAAGAAAATAGAACAAAAACCCATTATGTATCCAGTATTTATGCACTTTTTCCTACACTCAGTACTCAACTTCAAGTAAAAATGTGAAACTCTTAAAGACAGAATTTGAATTCGATGTTTTCATGAAAAATGTAGGAATATGTATCTAATTTAATCCAAATCAAAATTCATCTCATTTGGATATCTACATAACAGTTTATGGCTAATTTACAGAATCATATCCAGTGGAAAATGTTACAGCTAACATATTCCAACCACTTTAAACACCATTATCATTTTATCTCTACACTTTCATTCTAGTTCTTTCCTTTTCAAGAAACTATACTTGCCTTTTCTTTAAATTCCATACCTAATCCAATCCATTCCTAAAACAACCAATGATCCACATTTTTATAACTAAAAAAAGAACATGTGAATATCCATTCACAATTTAATTTTTTCTGCACTTCTTTCTACATTCATTAAGAATGCATTCTAACTCTAAATCAACTCTATATCAATTCATGAATCATTAGTTATCATACATGTAAAATGAAGACATTAATCTATCCACATTACTCACTCTCGTTTTTACATATACCCATCCTCAATTTGTGAACATTTAACCTCTAATTATTATCAAACATGCTTCATTCATCAAAGCCATAAAGAGTAATAGGTTACTTACTTGATTTACCTAAGGTTTCTTCAAGAGTCTCCAAGAACTCTAGCTCCTTCAACATCCACGAAAATCAACTTTCAAGGTGAAATGGGTTGGGTCTTTTAACTATAAGAAGAAGATAGCTAGATAGTTAAGTGGCTAGCAATGGAAGAAAATAAGGTTCCATTTGATACTTGGAGAAGAGAGTGTCATGAGTGAAGAAGAGAGAAAGATGAAGAAAAATGAAAAAAAGTGGAGAAATGAAGCATATGTCGTGAATGGTCAAGTGAAAGACCATGAAATTGTCTTTAATTTTGTAAAATAAATAGTAAGTAGTGGTGGTACTGTCACTTGTCACTTTCCTGTGGTTCCACTTTTGGTCCTTTAATCTATTAGTCCATTTATCTCCATTTTTCAACCTAATTTTCTCCCAAATTTTCAATGACACTTGTCATTAAATTGTAGTGTCATTTATTAAAATTTCTACTGCCATTCATCCATTGTTATGCCATTTGGCATTTTTCCTAATCCAAAATTTCCTTTAAATTTCAGAATTTTCCCAAATTTTTACTAAAAGTTTTGAGTCCATAAGTATACTCTCTAAATCAATTCTTAACACATACAATTCACAATTCTAAATATAATCACATTTATAGATCAATTATACTCTAAATGTCAATGAATACATGTACAATCATTTTAATGTGTGAAAGTTCAATATTCACGTGTACGTGCATGTCATATAATGCATGAACATGAAATGCATTTTCGTTTCTCTCACTTTTATTTCTCATTTACGATATTCCCAACTCTAACCCTTAATATAGGAACAGGATGTTACATCATGCATTATATATAATCCATATATACATATATGTATAAATGAGTACTTATATAATTGTGCAAAGTTGTAATTTGTGTTGCATGATATAGAAAAGCAAATTGAGCGACCACTTCCAGACATTGTCGGGATATCGACGCAATAAGCTATCTGAAGAGACCTAGACGATCTCACATTAATTGTTTATTCTATTTTAACTTTCTGTATTGATTTACTTCTGATGTGAATATGATTGTTATAATTTCGGACATTAATAGTCTGAGGATTTTGATAAATGTGAAAAATAGGAAATGCTTCATTGAATGTGAATGTGAATGAAATAAGTGATTCTCATCATTATTGTTGAATGCCAGACATCGATCCGATGAAAAATGTGAACCAATGTTAATGTGAATTTAAACACAAGTGACTGATTGATATATGTGAATGTGATGCATTTCATTACATGAATACATGAACAGATAAAGGTTGTTGTGACCGGAGTAGCCAACAAAAAAAACTTAAAGCTCAGAAAGTGAAAAAGAGCTTAAATCTCAAAATGTGGCAAGAGCCTCAAGCTCACTATGTAAAATAAACCCTGTATCCCTAACGGATAAGGGACAATTATTAATGAGCTCCGTATCTATAATAGATACAAGGCAGTTTTAGGCACTCGGTCATAATAATAATAATTGAAAGTGAGTCTCATGAGCATTGCATATATAATTGATATATATGTTTTAAATGATCGAAATGAATTGTTTGACTGCTCTGAATGTGAAATATGGAATAAATTAAAAAAATGTTATGTGATGTTATATTGTTAATGGCGAAATGATGTGTATTTTATGATCACATGAAGTGTATGTGAATTTGAAGCATGAATTGGTGTGTTATGTGATTGAGTGAGCCATCGAGGATGGTCCGCTCACTGAATTCGTAAAACTCAACAAAATTGCAACTTTTTTTCAGACTCAGTGGAGATACCCAATTAGACAAATTGGAAATATAGCTGCTGAAGTTGAATAAGAGATAGAGGTTAGGATCAGTTGGTGTCTGCATACATTTTTTTGTTATTTATGTATTAAAAAATGTATTCCGCAAATACTATACCATGTGTATGGGAACGATTATGTAATGTAACGACTTTTTAACTAAAAGTATTTTATACTTGTAATGGGACCAAATGAGCACTGAAATTCTGATGATATGTATATTGTGTGTAACATTGATGATTGAAAATATTATGAAATACAATGGACTGAAATGATTTTTGTTTTCTAAAAATGCATGTGATTTATGAAAATTTTTCAATGAGTATGATTGATTGACTGTCCTTGCATGCCACCCTCGTAGAGTGTGTTCTCGAATACCGACGGTATGTTCGAGAATATGCCCTATGAGAGTGATGTGCTACAATTTATGCATGCAATCATTATAGAGGAGAATTGGTGTATTAGCAAGCCTATGGTAGTGTAGTTTCCTATAGGAAGTTTGAGTGAAACACCAACCATTAAACACTTAAGAGAAATGAGTGAAAACTGTGAGGAAGATTCATTTTGCATCTTTACTTATCTTTGAGTGATGGTGTCAATTGTTGATTTTGCTTATGTACACTAATGAAAAAGTAGTCATGATATGTGCGTTAACTTGATATTTGAGTTGACTTAAATTTGAGGAATTGTATGCTTTGATGTTTGTAAAAATGAAGTGATAGAATTGATTGGTTGTATTTATATTGCTTAAGGACAAGCAAAGATTTAACTGTGAGGATGTTGATAGTTGTTCATTAGTATATGTTTTTCTAAGTAATGGCATGAATTTCTTGCATAATTATTGATTATTGTTGTAGTTTAGGATTCATTTTGTATGATTTTGTTTAGTTTGATTTCCATTGTTGTTCTTTTATGTTTGATGTTAATTTAGGGTAAGAATTGACTATTTTTATGTAGGATGAAAGATTGAGAAACTTAGAGATTGAGCTAGAGATTAAAGAGGAGAAGAGACTAGGAGACTCTCTGTTGCCAATTCCCATGATTGTATGAATCATGTCAAGTTATTATGCGGGGCTTCATTAAACTTATGGTTTCTAGACTATTAAAAGAGAATTAAGCCTCTATGATCAAAGGGAGACGAATCTGTAGAAAGAGCCTCCTTGAGTGAAGAACACAAGTTTTTAGCCTTAAGGAAGGATTGAAGTCAAGGATTATCATCAAGATTGGGGAAAATAACACATCAACATTCGAAATTCCAAATTTTGGCAAAGAAGAGAAGAAGTTTCTTTTATTCATTTTTTTGTGTTTTATAAACTTCTAATCTTTGTAAGATGGATTATTTGTATGTTGATGATGTTATGGAGACCATGATTGGCTGATTTAGTTTTAGGGATTTCTTTTGAACTATTTTGTTAAAACTCCTATTTTATTGAATTGAATGAAAGTGTCTTTTATGATTGTTGATTTTATTTGTTATCTTGCAACAAATCAAGAGAGCGAGTATGAATATTTGTGTAGGATTGTACAATAAGAGTTAGCAACATATAGACTTGCAATCATCATATCAATTGATTAGTTAAAAGAGAGATCTCGGTGAATTCAATTGATCACCTATATGATAGTTTAATAACTAGTTGAATTGGTGGAGTCATTGGGTAGGTTGAGAGATCGTTCAATTGATTCCATTTAATTTGATTAGGTAACATTAATTATATCTTGAGAGAAGGTAATTAATAAATTAAAAAATCTTAGGTGAGACACAATTCGATTAATAAAATAGGAGAGAGAAAAAATAGGGAAAAAGCAATCTCTAGTCTTTAGATTCTTAAATTCCGATTTTTTTGCATTTTGGTATTGTTCAGTGTTCGTTGTTACCCTTTTAATTTTAATTTAATTTTCCAAATTATTTACATTAAATAATTTTGTTTCTTAAATAAATTTTCGTCTGAATTAAGTGGTATCTCCGCTTTTTAACTACAAGTCACGACCCATACGCTGACAATTTTTTAGCGCAAAATAAGTAGTTTGTGTTGCATAATTACACTCAACAATGACGAAGACAAGAAAAATGGAACATAAAAAAGAAGAATTATAGAAAGCATAAAGTGTTCGCTCAAGGTTACATGCTCTAAGTTTCAATATTTTTAACCTTGGCAATTACCGCAAACGCACAGGTCATTCACGTAGTACCTAAAGTGTCGATCCCATGAGGAAGATAAGTAGCCCTAAAATCTAATGTCAGTTAAGCTTACAAAACCTAATTAAACAACTATTGCAACAATTAAAATTAATCAAGAATCAACTATGAGAAATTAAATCACTAAAAGAAGAAAAAAAAAACTCACATAAATAACCCAATTTTCAACCTAGAAGTGACCAATTGAGAGAAAGGGGGAATTTGTTCGAAATTAAAGAAAATTTATCGAATTATGAATTTTTTCGATTTAATGGGCCTAGATGGTCCTAAGGTGAATTAATCTCTCTCGAGTTATAATTCTTAACCCTAATTGATATTCCCTAATTCAAATTATGAAAATTGCGACCTCTCAATCTGCAATTTGCCCAAAACCCCAATTAGTTCTAACGCTGTTTATTAACCTATTGGGAATCTATGCTCGATCTCTTGTTACTAAACTCGACTAGTTTGATTCAATTCTCTGACTATCAATTTACCTAACTCTCGTTGACCTAAATCGATGATTTTCACCGGCTCACCCTCTCAGTTTATTTCCCAGTTATGAAGAATCGAATTAAATCATAATAAATCAAAATAAAAAAGAATCAAGACAATCTTATTAACCTCAAGAATAAATCAACCCGAAGGTGAGTTTGGACAACATCTCTACAAAAAATATTTCTAATCAATATCCAAATTGGCATACATCAACAAAATCGAAATAATAATTAGAATATACTTTTCTAATGGATCTCGGAGGTGCGACTGTGAGAAACCACCTGTTTTAGGAAGTACGTCGCGTCAAACGTGTCTCCATGCCTCTCTTCCTTCATCTCTTCCTTCGAGGCTCTAGCTCAAAGTCGAGGTTGAAACGGTCCAAAAATTCATCCGAAACTTGAGTTTTTGTGTTAGCCCGATGTAGTACACTATCGCAGCCCTACCTGCCTACCTGCCACGATCGTGGCTGGCACTTTTCCTTTCTGCCATGATTGTGGCCTGAAGTGCATGATCGTGGCCTAACTTGACGCTCTCTGTCACGATCGTGGCTCTTGGTGTATGATTGTGGCCTGGCTGCTTCTAGTTCTTCCTCTTCTGTCACTATCGTAGCCTGTGCTTTTTAGCCCGAAAACTTTTTAACTATTCTCGTTCTTCCCTACTTACCCTACAACACTAGCAAACACATCAAGGTACCTCAAAAATATATAATTTAAGCTCAAGGATTCAAACTAACCCATAAAAACACTTAAACACAAAAACTAACCTAATTAAACTCTAAATGCATACTAAACACTTGAATTGACATTAAAATAATTATCAAATCTAGTCCTAAAACACCATGCACATTATAACTATCAACATCCCCTCACTTAAACATTTGCTTGTCCTCAAGCAAATAAAACAATAACATATAACATATATATATATAAACACACGCAATGCAGTAATGAGGTAACGACTTCGACTTCGTGAAATAAATTTAAGCACGAACACAGTCATTCAGTTATGTCAAATCATTAACATGCAAAATATTTGTCTAATGGCTTTGAACTAAATATACAACTTAATCGACACCTAAGTGCTAACTGATTTACCCTTTTCAATTGTACACACACATTAATAATTTTTGGTCCTTCAGACTTCGTAACTATTCCTCAGTACATTTTTCATGAAAATTCAAGGTTATTACAAGTTTGGTAGTTTTTATTTAAATCATATCTTATTTATTTATTTATCTATGGGACTTAGCCTTTTACTCGGAGGAAAGCATTTTTGATGAATGTCGATCAGGCCACTCGACTAAGTCAGTTGTTTACAGTTTGGTTGAAACATCATTATAGTCCTTTTACACGAAGGTACAATTTTGTGATGCGTGTCGATCTGGTTACTCAGCTACATCATATTTTCAACAGGCTACTAACTATAATCATAACCCAAAGGTCAGCAAAATAGTGATTATTGAATTAAACCTTTTTTTATTACCTACCTTCTTGCTTTTAGCTATTCGTTTCCATGAAAAAGACTAGTTGAGTTACTTAACCTAAAAGACCTGAAATTATTAATGAATGTGACTATATCCTAATTAGGCTGTACATCCTAATTTTGGACATATCCTAATTTTGCTATATAATTCTCCAAAGGCTCTCTAATTTACTAATTTCGCAAGCTAATGATTTTCCACAACTTAATAGGATATGTCCAAAATTAAAAACAATTCACTCAATCTAGGCCATTGACACATTCACACACTTTAGATTATACAACCTAATACTATCGTACAAAATGCTAAAATTCACATACAAATGAAAAAAACACAGAATCCCTTCCCACACTTGAACAACACATTGCCCTCAATGTGAGAAGGAACACACATAAACAAATGTGTAAACAGAAATTTAAAATAACAAGGAATAGAATAAATTAAAGAAAAGTAAAAGTAAAATAAAATAAAAATGACAGAAAACCAAACACATAAAAGAAAAAATAAAGCTGGAGAAAATTTTTTTAACAGGTTAGATTTGGATCTTAAGGAGATGTTGGTGGTGATGGTGTGGGAGGTGGTAGTTTAATACCATGAGCTTCAAAATACCGATGAAGTCAGCGTATTTCTCAGCTCTAGCGTCGTTGTGTACGCACCATTTCCTTCAATGTTCTGTTGGTTTTGGATAGAGTATCCAAAACTTTGGTCCAGCGTTGGTCCTCGTCTTCTTCTTCATCTGATTCCTCGCTTGTTGATTCCCTTTCCTGCCTAGTAGGCACAGAGCTCAAGCTCTCCTAGCCATCCCTGGTCCGCACATGTGTCTTTTCATTTATATCGCGCAGACTCATGTTAGTGGAGTGAATAATCGTTGCCCAATATAGATGATGGTGATCGAGGAACTCAAGCAGATGCATTGTTAACCTACTCCGATCCATACCAAAATGCTCTACTATGGTAGAAACCAGGTACCCCATTCCAAGATGGTTGCTCCGTTTTTGCGAAACTATAGCAAGAGCATTCAACACATGTGTGGATGTGCAAATTGGGATATTGTGGTCCATGCACCATAGTATGAACAGTTCCTTGGTTGAACACTTGTTGGTCTCTGATTTATCAAAGACTAGTTGGCATATAAATTTGTGCAACAAAAAGTGTTCATGTGACTGAATAATGTTGTTGTGGGCATTTTTAGCATAAAAACGCTCAATGTCGGTAAGCTCATGCAAGTATTGGGAGGGGCAGAAGTCATCATGTTGGTCGACAATGGTGGATTCGGGGAATCCACATATGTCACACATAATCACTATTATTAGCTCATACGCTCACCCTCTCAATTGGAACCATAATTCTTTGGTGTTCTTGGGGTCAAAGGTCAGGGATGTGAAAATTCTAAGGTCAGCTCCTCATAAACAGGGAATTGAAGCCTAACGAATTAACCCTACTAGATCCTCTC
Organism: Erythroxylum domingense; assembly: GCA_025594535.1. NCBI lineage: Eukaryota > Viridiplantae > Streptophyta > Magnoliopsida > Malpighiales > Erythroxylaceae > Erythroxylum > Erythroxylum domingense. The sequence goes on along the minus strand of JANQBM010208436.1, from coordinate 10,438 downwards.
TGTTAAATTTTATATTCGCTCCCGCACCTTTATCCTATCCAGTGCATTGAAATCAAAATATTTAGGCACAACTATGTGCCTAGAGAAAAGGGAACGAAAACGAGTACCTTCCTCCTCAAAGTAAATGAGAAATGAAGCTCCAAATTTGTTGCTCCGTTCTGCCTCCTCCATCCCGCGACTTGTTGTGCTCTATAAGGCTCTCGTCTGGCAGTTTGCTTAATACGAGGCATGATTAGGTTAAATTTGGAAAGTTGTCGATGGAAAATTTCTAGAGTGATGTTAGAGTATTTGGAAGTTGAAATTCTAGAGAGATAAAGTAAAAATGAAATTTAAAGTGAAAGTTGAATAAGAATTGAATAAATAGGTGGTAAAAAGGGTAAAATGGTAAAGTTGTCACTTAAAATTTACGTCTTGCCCTTTTGTTCACTGTTGCAGGCCACGATCATGACCTGCTATGCCACGATCGTGGCATGCAGCTTATCACCGAAGGACTTTCTTAATCGCAGGCCACGATCGTGACCTAACGGGTCACAGTCGTGACCAGTGCCTATAACTTGATTCCAACACCTTCTTCTTCCCAGCCTTTCCTCCTCTCATTCAATAATTCTTCTGCACTTGTCTTAATATACTTGTGTACTCTTCCTCATAATTCCGAAATCATAATCCTTTTTTGCTTTTATTCATGCAATCCAAAATAAACCTAACTACGAATTTCACTAATCTAATGAAGTTCAACATGAACTAATTTTTCCATGGGTTGCCTCCCATGTAGCGCTTCTTTTAACGTCGATAGCTTGACACTCCTTTTAAGTTCATGGTGGTTGAAATGATTGATTTGAAGGTAGCTTCGTCATTAATCTCAAAGTCTAAATGTTTGCTATCATATTGTGATTACCACCTTCCTTGGAATTTCTTGACTTCGCCTTCTCCTTCACGAGCGCTTCTTTTGAAAGAATTTTGTAAGATTTTCAATGTCTTTCCATTCTCCTCAAGGTTCAGGTTTGTTGTGAACCACTGGAGTTTAAGAAGCTTCGTACTCTCTAAGCATACTTTTAAGGTTAGTTTCTGCTTCCCTACTCGTAGAGTTAGTTAGCCCCCATCTATATAAATAATTGAGCGCACAGTGGCCAAAAGCAGTTGTCCAAGAATCCTCGGAGTATCCTCATCTTCATTGATATTCAAAATGTAAAAATTCGTGGGAAAAATAAAATTTTCTACCTTGATTGGCACATCATGTATAATCCCCATCGGTCTAAGCGAAGTTCTATCGGATGTCGTAACCAAAAACTTTGTGGGCATTAGCTCTCATAACCCCAATTTAAGACTAAGAGTGTAGGGCATCACATTGATACTTGTGTCTAAGTCTATGAATGCCCTATGTATAATAGTCCTTTTAATACTGCAGGGGATGAAAAAGTCCCCTGGATCACCCTTCTTCATTATGTTGTTCACGGTTTCTAGCCTTTGCTCCTCCTCTCTCTCTGTGACTGATTCTTGTAATTTTAACTTGGTATGTATCCGTTCTGTCACCTCCTCGATTTTGTTTGGTTCGATTTCTTATAATATTTCTACTTCCTCCTTCCTAGCATATAATTCCTTTTTAGCAAAACATTGGTGCGAAAATATCCGTCGAGTTAATTGCACTGACTTCCTCACAATCTTATTTGGAAGGTCATCTTCAATTACTTGACTTTCTTCTGTGTCCACCATTTCTAGCTTCTTGTCTTGCTTCTGACTTATAACCATGATATGCTCCTTTCGATTCGGTGTTGCTTGGAAGAGTTCCAGCATTCTGAGTTGACATTACTTCTATAAGCTGCCCCACTTGGACTTCTAAGTTATAGATAGATGAAGTGTGATTCTTTGTGACTTGCTCGAATTTACTCTCGAGCTTCCTGTGTGCTTCCTCTATTCCTCCTATCTTATCCAAATTTTTTCCAATTTTGAATCCAATGAGCTAGCTTTGTCCTATTGGAAGCTTGATTGCCCTTGGAGTCTAAACTGTCCTTTGTTGTTGTTGTTTGAACAGGAGAGGTTTGGGTGATTCTTCCACCCAGGGTTATAGGTGTTGGAATAGGGATTGCTACCCCCTCCACGTCCAAATTATGCTCCCATGTAATTTACTTGCTCCGAGTTATCGTCTCTCATCCAATAGCAGTTCGTCGTATCATCATCCATTTGGCCGCATAGCCCATATTTCAATTGCGCGACCTTCACTGGAACTAAAGATGACGTCTTCATATTATCAATTTGTTGTGTCAAATTCTGTTGTTTGGTCAACAGTGACAACTCCCTTCTGTTGCCTACTACGTTCACTAGCCTATAGACAACTATTGCTAGCCATCTCCTCTAATAGCTCTTCTGATTCATCGACCTTCTTTTTTATTAATGATCCTCCCGATGCTACGTCAACGGTGCCTCGGGTATATGAGTTCACTCCATTGTAAAATGGCTACAGCAGGAACTCTTTGGGTAGATTGTGATGTGGGCATCTCCTTTACAGATCCTTGTAGCGCTCCCACGCTTCATAGATAGACTCTCCGTCACCTTGTTGGAAGTTTGTGATCTCCTTAATAATTTTGGTGGTCTTCGTTAATGGGAATTATTTATCTAAGAAGGCTTGCACTAGCTATTCCTATGTCATAATGTTGGCGGGGCTTAGTGAATGATACTAAGCCTTCGCTCTATCCCTAAGTGTAAAAGGAAATGACCTAATCCTCACTGCGTCTTCTAACATCTGGTGATACCAAAAAGTACTATAAATCTTAAGAAAACTCACTATATGCACGTTCAGATCTTCATTTGCAAATTTGTAGAATTGGACATTCTGTTGAAGCATATTTAGGAGGGCTGGCTTGATTTCAAAAGAGACCGCTTAAACAAGTGGTCTAGCCACTTCTTGATTCGCAGGATTGAATTCTGGCCTCATAAAATACATGAACATCCTCTGTTGTTACCTGCCAGGGTTAACTTTTTGATCCACATTTCTTTGGAATTCTTCAACCATTTGTATTTTTTCGGTTTCTTCTACTTCTTCTCACTGAACTTTCCTAAGGGTTCTTTCTATTCGTGTTATGTCTAAATCGGACATCTCAATTGTACGACTTGAACCCTTTATGAATCTTGTGTTCATATAAGAGTACGAATCCTAAATAAAATGAATGAAAGAAAATAACAAACCTAATGCCTTAAATTATAAAATTAAATTGCCTTCCCCAGCAACGGCGTCAAAAACTTGTTTGCTAAAGGTTACATACTCTAAGTTTCAATATTTTTAACATTGGTAATTTTCACAAGCGAACAGGTCGTGTGTGTAGTACCTAAGGTGTCGATCCCATGAGGAAGATAACTAGCCCTAAAATCTAATGGCAACTAAGTTCGCAAAACCTAATTAAACAATTATTGCAGTAATTAAAATTAATCAAGAATCAAACATGAGAAATTAAATCACCTAAAGAACAAACAAAAGCAATTCACACAACAAACCTAATTTTCAATCTAGAAGTGACCAATTGAGAGAAAGGGGAAGTTTATTCGAAATTAAAGAAAATCTATCCAATTATGAATTTTTTTGATTTAATGGGCCTAGACGATCCTAGGGTGAATTACTCTCTCTTAAGTTATAATTCTTATAATTGATATTCCCTAATTCAAATTATGGAAATTGCGATCTCTCAATTGCAATTTTTTTAAAACCTAAATTAGTTCTAACACTATCTATTAACCTATTGGGAATATATGCTCGATCTCTCTTTACTAGACTCGACCGGTTTGATTCAATTCTTTACCTATCGTTTTACCTAACTCTCGTTAACCTAAATCGATGATTTTCACTGACTCACCCTCTCATTATTGCCCAGTTATGAAGAATCAAATAAAATCATAATAAATCAAAATAAAACACAATCAATACAATCTTATTAACCTCAAGAATAAATCAACCCGAAGGTGAGTTTGGACATCATCAACACTCTAGGAAAAATATTTCTAATCAATATCTAAAATTCCATACATTAATGAAATGAAAATAACAATTAGAATATACTTGCGGAATGGATCTCGGAGGCACGACTACGAGAAACCACCTATTTTGGGAAATACGTCACATCAAGCATGTCTCCATACCTCTTTTCCTTCGTCTCCTTCCTCGATCGATTGATCTCTAACTAGGTTTTCACTCGAATTTTTGACAGAGTATCTCTTTTGTAGCTCTTGGCTCTCTTTATTTGCCACATCATATTCTATTTATATCTTTGAGGCTCTAGGTCAAAGTCGGGGTCAAAACGGTCCAAAAATTCATCCGAAACTTGATTTTTTCTATTAGCCCGATGTAGTTTATGATCGTGGCCCTACCTGCCATTTTTTCTATTAGTTTTCTATTAACTCTTCCCATTCTTCCCTGTTTACCCTGCAACACTAGCAAACACATCAAGGTACCTCAAAAATATATAATTTAAGCTAAAAGATTCAAACTAACCTATAAAAACACTTAAACAGAAAAACTAACCTAATTAAACTCTAAATGCATACTAAACACTTGAATTGACATTAAAATAATTATCAAATCTAATCCTAAACATCATACAAATTGTAACTATCATGCAGCACGTACATGTTTTTTCCATACAAAAATGTCAATTTAATGGAGCAAAAAATGGTAGCAAGTTGAGCATGAAATAGCAAAAGCTGTTAAGGGGCAAATGGCCAACATGACATAGCAGCTGGGAAGCAAGCGCAGACGTGCATTTCACGCAGACAACATTTGTAAAACACAAATATTTCACACCAAGATGTAGTGACGAGAGGACAGCTGAAGGAGCAAGACGTTGTCATTGGCTAACAATAAAATACATAGTAGCAATAACATGGGGGGAACATAGGTTTTAAATGTGTGAACAACAATTGTGGACAAAAAATCAATTAGGAAATAGAGAGTAGCAAGAGGGAGGTGTTCTTAGAAGAGGGACTTTTGGCTGAAGCAAAATAGAGAATAAGTAGGTGTTTTGGGCTAAATCAAGTGGGAAATTTAAGACCTTCAGGGTACCATAAAGATGAAGGCAAGCACTCCACTATAAGGAGACCCATGGAGGGGTAGCTTTTTGATGTTGGTTTAATGGGGATATTGACGTCGATAACCCAGTTAAGCATTCCTTTTCTTGTTTTTATTGTTTCTTTCCCTCATTAGGAATTGATTATTTATGTTATGTTGACTGAATTTGGTATTGTGAAAAGATGATCTTAATGGTTTCAATGGATCATTTATTTACAAACCCATTGCTAGAATTTTAATATAATCTATAATTGTTATAGTTTAAATTCACGTGTAGCGACTAATGATTCGTAATCATTAGGGATAACATAACTTAGGTTAAATGATGCATCATATGTGGTTACTGCCTGGATAAATCAATTTTCCTAATTCTATAATGTTACTACCTAATTGAATCTAGAGATCGTATCCTAGGTTATTTAGTAGTTAGGCTTAATTAACAATGGTATCTTGGATAAACACTACCTAAGGGAAAACTTGGGTTAATTATTAACCCATGATTAATAGTTTCTAAGAGAAGTTTGAGAACAACAAATCGTGGAAAAATGTTTAATTAGGGCGTAGGCCGAGATTGAATGAAAAAACCAGATTCCCAGTGAATTCACCGCTTTCTTCATTTTTCGTATGTTTTCCTTAATTTGTTTTCATTAAGTTAGTTTTATTTTATTTTATTTTTCTAAAACCAAAACCCCTCTTAACCTAAACTCTTATTATTTTCATTTCATTAACTTTACACACATTCTATCTAGGATCGACCTAGACTCACCACTGCTACAGTAGTAGGTCTAGGTTATTTTGATTAGAGTTATGACATGCTGTCAACCCATATCTTAGTTCAACAAAAGTTTTCATTGAGGGCCAAGTTCTTGGTAAGCTCTAGTAGGGCCATATCATTCCTGAACACCTCCTCCCAATTCTTTTTAGGTATTCCTCTTATTCTCTTACATTCCCTAAGTATAATCTTCTTGCTTTTTTCACTAGGGCGTCATGATGTCTCCTCCTAATATATTCAAACTACCTAAGTCTTATCTCCCTTAACTTATCATCAATGTTATCCACCCCCAACTGGTCTCTTGCCACTACATTCCTGACCTTTTCCCTTTTTGTAAGGTTACTCATCCAACAGAGCATCCTCATCTCCACCACCAATAACTTATGACTATGCACTTATTTGATGGGCCTACAATCCACCCTACAAAGCATGGCCAGTCTAATTATTAAAAGTTAATTTACCTTTTAGTTTTAGTGTTATCTTCTTTTCATATAAAACTCCTAAAGTGCACCTCCATTTAAGCTGCTTTAATTTGATATGGTAAACGATGTCATCCTCTATCTCATTATGGCTATATATGATGGATCTAAGGTACTTAAACATAATCTTTTTATGTTAAAAATTTTGAACCAATCTTTATCTCTACCTCGGGTTTAACCCTGTGAAAGAAAAGTTTACTCAAATTTTAGTGGTATAATATTATTATGTTTGTGATTTAATTATTTTATTTGATTCTTCCATTACCATTCATTAGTTTTAAAATAGAATAAAGTAAACACATATAATTCACTCTCCTTTTGTATGTCATTCAAAGAGCAGTGATTAGTATCAAAGCGAGTCTCATTCGTTACATATATAATTTTAATAAAATTTAAGTAATGATTATGATGTCACAACTTATAGCACTTTTTATCCAAAAAAACCAAGATATTAATATTGCTTCATTTTTTAAAATAAATGATTATTTATTTAGGAGAATTTGAATGAAAGTTTTTCTTATGTTTGAAGATTTTGGTTTATTGAAGGCTATAGAAAATAGTGAGTGGAAATAGAAATGACAGTAAACTTATTTCATTAAATATTAGGAGGTGCATATTTTATATATGTTATCTAAAATTTCAATGTGCCAATGTTACATATGTTAACGATGCCATAATGATATTGGTGTTAATGATATTCATATTATTCATAATGAGTTTGATGAGAATCCATATGAAAACTATGAATGGAGTAAAAAGAAGGAGAAAAAATATATCATGGGATGATATAAGCAATTTTTCTAAAAATTGAATACCTTACATTAATATATTAATGTACATTACGATGATGCTTTAATTCTAGTTTAGTATAAAAGATCAATTGTTTAGACTAACAATTAACAAAGACATGATAAGATTTATTCCTAGTTACCTGGATAGATAAGGTGATTCATTCTAGTGACCATGTCCTTCTTATATTAGTGGATAAGCTAGTTATGACCCCTTTAGCTAAAGGACCTCCTTTATGTTATTGCTTTTATATCTAAATCCTATTCAAATCCTTTCCTTCTAGACGTCATAGATCAATGTACTCCATCTAATCTTAATAGTCTTATAATTAGCCTGATTTTCCATTTTGATTCTCAACAGCCAATTAATAGTTTCCTCCTAGGATAATGTTAGATTATTAATGTTCAATTTAGATAGGATTCTTGCTCATATCTCTTTAATGAATCGACATCTAATCATTAGGTGTTCTAGGCTTTCTAGATCTGCTTCACATAGTTTGCATCTCAATGATTTGATAGAAAACTTCAATCTAACCTTAGTGAGCAATCCCCTATTTATTCCCAACCAAAATATAAAGGAATAAGTTGTTCTAATGTTTTAATCCCAAACCAAGTTTTTCGATCTAACCTTCTACTTTGATCCTACTGCAAAACATCCTTGCATGCCTTTGCGTTAAAATTCTCTGAACTATCAACAATCCATTTAATTGTATCCTCTTCCTCCTCTTGGCATCTTGGCATCTAATCCATTATAGCTGTTGAGTTTTTGCTATTATGGTAAGTCCATAACCACTTATTACCTCTAATAAACCTATTTACCTTGGTCTCTACACTCACAACCATCCTTAGCTGTAATTCTTCCACTTTGTAAAGGGGTTCCCTACTATGACAATTATAGAACTAAAAGGATGTGATATCACCATTTCCAATCTTATAGGACACTAGGTTTTGCATCCACTGTCTTTTTCCTAGGATTTCTCTCAAAGTCCCTGACATGTCATTCCTATGTTTCAGAACGCAAATACTACTATTTTTTATAACCATACTATGAGTCCATTTTACCCACAGGTCCTCCTTCTTACTACATATGTAACATCCCCTCACCTATGGGAAGGGTAATTTGGTAATTTGGGACGGGATTGGGAATGTTTAAAGTGTTTTGCTATGTTCATGCATTCATTTATGCACATGAATAGCGAATAGTGAATTTTTGCACATGTAAATGATTGTACATGCATTCATGACATTTCCCAGTTTAATTGTGAATAACTGTGATTTATGGAAAATGTGTTTTGTGTGAATGAGAATTTGAATTGGAGAGGGTTATAGGGGTTTTCTAATTTTTAGAAAATTATAGGAATTTTTTGGAAATTTTTCGGAGTCATTTTAGAACTTAAAAAACTGTCAATTGACAGAATAGGGGTCTAACGGTAGTGAAATTGACTATCCAATGGCACTGGAAACTTAGACATATGAATTTAGGAATTATTGAATTGAGTCATTGGAATTTTGGAGTGAAATTGGAATTGAATTGGGAAGCAATTTTAGTAAGCTAATGAGAGTGTGATATGTGTCACTAATCTTAGTTAATTCATTAAAATCACCTTATGTGTGAGTCTTCCACGACTCCTTCCATTCACCCTTCTTGTATCTTCTTTTGTTAAGTGTTTAAGTGCTTTGAATGCAAATTCTTTTCCATCCGAAGGTTGCTTCTCCTTTGCTCTTCTTGAATTTTTATCATTTTGCTCACCTTCTTCCACTCTTCTACACTTGGTTCTCTCTTCTTTGAGTCACCATACAACCTAAACTCTCACCCTCTCAAGTTGAAGATGTCGTATGTGTTAGTGGGAAGAAAGTAGAGAAATTGTGAAGTTTGAAGATTTGGAGAATTAAGAGCTTAATTGGTAAGAATTGTGTTTTTATGCTCTTTTATGCTCTTAATTCATAGCTACATGCATAAATTGTTTTATGACATGAATGAATTGCATGAACTTGTGTCTTGAATGAATTGGGTGTGTTATGTCTTGGATGATGGATGAGTGAAGTAGTAGAAGTTAATGAATGTGATGTAGTGTTGTTTAGGTGAATTATGATAGTTTAGTTGGATTGGAATTAATGGAAAATTTAGTGTGTGTGTGTGCTGCCAATTTTTGGCCTAATGGTTAAAGATAGGTTGTAAGATGAGTTATGGTGAATTTATGAATTGAATTGAGTGTTGAATGGTGTAGAAAAGGTATGGAAGATGTAGAATGATAATTAGAACAAAATCTGGAAAATTTGTGTTTGTATGTATTTTCAGTGTTTCTGCCATAACGTTTTACGTGGATGTGCAATTGAGGTAGTTTTTGTCTTAAATGAAACTATAAGAGTTTAGCTACATTTCATGTGAAGAAAGTGAAGTCTAATTATGGCCATAAGAGTCCTTAATTTGGACATGAATGTAAGCATGTGTGTAGGCATGAAAAGTGTATTGTAATGACATTAAGGTTGGATTTATGATCTGAAACTTTAGAAATTAATTGGGGTTGATTTAGGGCGAATTTGTTAATTTGTTCTTCATGAAAGTTATATATCTTCTTGTTAGCTTTCAATCACCATAAACTATGAATTTTTTTGATATAAGGATTGAAAGTTATGAGTTGTAGAATTTCGGATGTGTTTTGAGGATTAGGTGCTTGATTGTGTGAAAATTGCCTAAAAGTGTAAGTTTTGTGATTTCTGAGTTATGAGACCAATTATGGATTTTTATGGTCTGAATTGGAGTATGTGTTCTAAATGAAAGTTGTAGAGGAATGTTAGAGATTTTTAATGATATACAATATGCAATTTGTGGATGTATAAATTGAAAGATATGAATTTAGGAAGTTCGGATATGGTTTAGGTACTAATGGAAAAAGGTAGAAACTTTGATTGAGAATTTGACCTAGTTAGAGGTATACTTTGCTTCTGAGTTCTTCATGAAAAGTGTAGAGCATGTTCTGATCTTTCCATTTCTATAAAGCATGGAATTTTTAAGTAACAGAATAGGAAGTTATAATGTCTATAAGTTGTATTATTGTTCTGGGGTATGATTGATAGGACAGATAGAGGTAGAATTTGTTTATGATTCCTTCATGAAAATTATGTAGCTTTTTGTTAGGTTTCCATTTATACCAAATTTGTAAATTTTGGGGGTCTGTGTAAGAAGTTATGGGATTTGGAAGAACAGATGTTTCGGGTGAATGTATGTATGTTTGACTTTTTATAGAGGCACAGTTGGAACGTCAGCATACAGACATTGCCGAGACTTCCAGGCATTAGCTCGGAAGCTATTGGTGAGTGACCTAGATGGTTCCTCAATCTTTGTGTT
>JANQBM010208435.1:0-45303 GCA_025594535.1 Erythroxylum domingense | reverse complement strand
TGTGAATTGGAAACAATGTTCTTGAGATGTAAAGAGTGACTGATTAATATTTGGGAGAAATGATTAATTGATAAAGAAATAGGGTCAATGTTGAGGTTAATACCCAGAGCTTATTGAGGAAGGTTAGTGAGATGAGTAATTTAATTTATGATCAATGAAGAAACAAATTGGAGATGAATAAATAGTGAGTCAAAAGCAAATATTGAGTTGTATACATAGTGGAGACCCATCCAAGAAAATTGAGAGTGAATACCTAGTATTGATGTAAGTGGATTTAGAAAATTCGAGGAGATATTCTTGTAAATCTGAGGTGAATGTCAATCACTATTATAATCTGTGTGAGTGAGTTTAGGAACCATAAAGTGTATTTTAGTGAATGTGCTTCCAATAAAAGAAATTGTGTTTGCAAATAAATTGCAATGTGTGGAGACATTGTTGGTATGAGTATATGGCCTAAAAATAAATCAAAGTGAAAATTTGGGGTGTTACAATAAAGCCAAACTCTTTTGTTTTATTAATAATAAATATTTTCATTACAATATTGTAACTAGAAGAAAATTAAGTTATATGTACATACACTTGCTTTCAAAGGAGCTATATTTACATAACCCTAACACGTAGCACTCCAAAATGATTGAATAGTCCTTTAGTAAATTTCTACACTACTTTGCCATCATTCATTGGAGTTGCCATAACTTCATCCCATCATGACCATAGTCCATTCCTACTAAAATATACATGTTCCCTATGGAGGATAGGAAAGCTCCATAAATTTAAGTCCCCACATATTGAAAACTTTGAATTCTAAAATGTTAAATAAGGACATTGTACTATTCCATTAATTATTGAGCATCCTTAAATAGATTTGGCCAAATAAATTCACATTCTAGTACTTATGTCTCCATATTATTTGCTCCGTAATTCCTAGCATATATAGCTTTATAATACTACATCAATATATCTAATGTCTCCTCCTCTAGAACACACTTCTTTATTGGGCTATCAACACACATCTGATCTAGGATCATATCATCCTATAAATAATAGGTACATTCAAACAAGAATAATTTTTTATGCTGATATGATATATCTAAAGGAAGCATACTGCTTGCAACAAAGTTTGTTATGTCTGTGTACTATGGTGTCATAAAGTGGTCAAGCAACATCAGAGGTTTATCAGGGAATTGCTTGTTAATATCATTGCTCTGTTCAACTTGCCCTCCCTCAAGACTTGATAAGTAGTTTGCTACCAAATTCTCTGCTCTCTTCTTATCTCTAATTTTAATGTCAAATTTTTGTAATAAGAGCACCCCTTAAATAAATTCTTAGCTTTGCATCCTTCTTGGTGAAAAGATACTTAAGCATCATGTGATCTGTAAAAATGATCACTTTAGAGCCCAAAAGATACGACCACAACTTGTCACATGTAAATATCACCACTAGCAACTTCTTTTTAGTGGTGGTGTAATTTAATTCCATTAATGTCTTGCTTGCATAATATACCGCATACAATTTTTTATCCTTCCTTTGGCCTAACTCACAAAGTCACTACCCTTCCTTTGGCCTAACACACAAAGTCATTTGATCCAGGATCATGTCATCCTATAAATAATAGGTACATTCAAACAAGAATAATTTTTTATGCTGATATGATATATCCAAAGGAAGCATACTACTTGCAACAAAGTTTGTTATGTCTGTGTACTATGGTGTCATAAATTGGTCAAGCAACATCAGAGGTTTATCAGGGAATTGCTTGTTAATATCATTACTCTGTTCAACTTTCCCTCCCTCAAGACTTGATAAGTAGTTTGCTACCACATTCTCTGCTCTCTTCTTATCTCTAATTTTAATGTCAAATTTTTGTAATAAGAGCACCCCTCAAATCAATTCTCAGCTTTGCATCCTTCTTAGTGAAAAGATACTTAAGCATCATGTCATCTGTAAAAATGATCACTTTAGAGCCCAAAAGATACGACCATAACTTGTCACATGCAAATATCACCACTAGCAACTTCTTTTTAGTGGTGGTGTAATTTAATTCCATTAATGTCTTGCTTGTATAATATACCGTATACAATTTTTTATCCTTCCTTTGGCCTAACACACAAAGTCACTACCCTTGCACATGACTTCAAATGGCAACGACCAATTTGTAGTGTTAAGATTGGTGTTGATATCAGTGCCTCCTTCAGTCGATTAAATGTAGATAAACAATTATCATCAAAGTTAAAAGTCATGCCCTTTATAAGTAGGTTTGTCAGAGGTCTAGCAATTTATGATAAGTCCTTAATTAAATAATAATAAAATCCTACATGACCTAGAAATGCTTGCTCACATTTTACGTTGATGAGTGGTAGAAGCTTCTTTATGACCTTCATCTTTGCTCTGTCCACGTCAACTCTTTGGCACAATATTTTATTTCCTAACACTGCACCCTTGTGCATCTTGAAGTGGAACTTCTCCCAGTTCAAAACTAAATATGATAAAATGGGAAAATAGTCCATAAACATTTCCATAATTTCCTCTATCATATCTAGAAAGATAGACATCATGCACTTCTAAAATGTTGCTGGAGCATTCCATAACTCGAAAGGCATTCGTTTATACACAAATCTTCCATTAGGACAAGTAAATATGGTCTTTTCCTGGTCCTCTAGATAGATAAAGATCTGTTATAGCCCGAATAATCATCCAAGAAGTAGTAGAATGACTGGCTAGCCACCTTTTCTATCTTTTGATCTACAAATGGAATAGGAAAGTGATCCTTTTTAGTCACTTTGTTGAGTTTATGATAGACAATGGAGACTCTCTATCCTGTGACTATTCTAATGGAAATCAACTCTTCCCTTTCACTCTCCATTATGGTCATTCCACCCTTCTTTAATACACATTGTATTGGGCTGACCCATTCAGTATCTGATATCGGGTATATGATACCCGTGTCTAAAAGCTTAACTACTTCCTTTTTCAGCACGTCCTTCATATGAGGGTTTAATCTTCATTGACGTTCCCTGACTACTCTACTCCCTTCTTTGAGGTTTATCTTATGAATGAAAATGCTTGGGCTTATACCTCGTATGTTGGATATTTTCCATCCCATGGCCTTCATTTGCTTCCTTATAATCTTTACCACCTTACTCTCTTGTTTCCCATCTAACTGATTGGAAATAATGATGGGTAGAGTTTGGCCCTCTCCTAGAAAGGTATATCTAAGGTGTGCAGGTGAAGGCTTAAGCTTTAGAGTTGGTGGTTTTTCAGTGAAGGGTCGTATGGGTACTTTGGTTCTTATTACTATATCTTAATGTATTTGACCACCTGAGCTCCTCTATCTCAGCTTCTTCCTCAGACATAGCTTCATTCACCTTCTCAACTTCTTCGTTCATCTCAACTCCCTCAAACTTAACTTCTTTAAAGTAGCTATCTCTTGCTCTTTAATACATTCATCCATAATATCATTCTTAATACAAGAGCCGCTTCCTTTCAAATTTTTCTGGACTTTGTCCATGTTGAACTCCTCTTGATCCTCACCAATTTGAATTGTTAGTTTTCCTTCATAAATGTTTATTAATGCTCTCCTAGTGTTCATGAAAGGTCATTTAAGAATTAGTGGACAATTCTTATCCTCTTCAAAATCTAGGACTATGAAGTCCACAAGGATAATAAACTTATCCAGTCGCATTAAAATGTCTTCCATTACCCCAAACAGTCTCCTAATTGATTGATCTGCCAATTGAATAAGTATCAAAGGTGACTTCACCTTTCCTAGCCCTAATTTTCTAAATATCAACAAAGGCATAAGATTTATACTTGTTTTTAAGCCGTTTAAACACTTCGTGAACTCAAATTCACTAACCATAAATTGTATTATGATACTCCCTAAATCCTTCAGCTTGGAAGGCATATGACTGGTGATAATGGAGTTACAAGGTCCAGTTAATGCTACCGTTTGGTTATCTTCCCAAGCTTGCTTCTTTGATAATATATCTTTCAAGAAATTAGCGTACTTGGGCATATGTTTCAATGCCTTTTAAAAAAGTAAATTAATTTGGAAAGTCTTCAACTTCTCCACGAACTTTGCAAATTATGCATCCAGTTTGTTCTTTTGTAATCATTGAGGGAATGTAATCTTGGGTGTATATGGTAGAACGGTAATGTAAGGAGGGCACTCGCTCTTTTCTTCATCGTTTTCCCGTTTCTTGATCCTCTACTAGGTGGGTTGCAGTTTGTTTCTTCACTGGTTGCTTGAACTCTTTCCCACTTCTAAGTGTGATTGCCTTAAGTTGCTCTCTTAGGTTTGCTTTAGTATTACTATGGAGACTCCCCACATTTCTTGTAGATAATGAGTTTTCTAGTTAGCCCATTTGAACCTCTAAGTTATAAATAGAAGAGACATGGTTTTTAGCTACTTGTTCAAACTTCCCTTCCATACTTAATATTATGTCCATAATCTTGTCTAATTTTGAGTCATTGGCACTAGACTTCTCTTGTTACTCAGTATTATTGTTTTATATCAAGAAACTATAAGTGGTAACATGATTATCTTGTCCTCATAATTTTCATCCATGTTGAATTGCTTTCATTGGAGTAAATGAAGTGGCTTTTAGGCTATTAAGTTATCTTATTAATTTGTTAATCTTAGCCTACATTGTTATCACCAAGTTGACATCTATATCTCCCTTCAAATCATGGAACTTCGATTACTGTCTATTTCTATCTGACATCCAAAAGATAGCTATTATTTTCCATCTCCTCTAGCAATTCCTCTTTTTCCTCAATTGTCCATTGTATAATAGATCCTCCAGAAGCTGCATCTATGGTGCCTCTCATGGGTAAATTAACTCTATTGTAAAAGGTTTACTGTAATATCCTATTTTCTGGTATATGCTTAGGGTTTAACCCTAGATTAAGCATTGCATATACATGCATAACATTAGCATTCATTTATGAATTGATAATTTTACATATTACAAGTAAGCATATGCACTCATTTGATATGTCTAGGGGTATGAAAAATGTTAAGTGAACATAATGTGAATTGTGATTTGGTATGTCTTGAATTTTGGTATGCTTGGATTTCAATTAGTAAATTGGAATTAAATGTTATGGATTTGTAAATTGATGAATTAAAATGTACAGTTGGACCAGGAAAGATGCAAGTGGTAGGATAAATTGATACATGGAAAATTAGGGTGATTTAGCCTAAAATTGAGTGGCATTTGGCATAGTTAAATGTGTGACAAATGGACTAGTAATTAAATGAAAATTAGACCAATTATGACATGTGGAAAAATCTTGGAATGACATGTCGATTGATTTAGTAGGGGACAAATGGAAACCTAATATGTGGATTAGTGGTAGATGATTAATTAGCCAAATGTATTACATGACTTAAGACAAATGGTGAGTTTAGAAGTTGACACCTAACATGATGATGGAACAAATTCCAGAAGCAGTGTTTCTACTGAATCCCTCACCGTTCTTCACCAAAATTTCTCCAAATGTTTTATTTATTTTTTTCTTAACCCTAGGTAAAGTTTTACATGAAGACCATACCTAAGTACTACACCAAACAGTTAAGAAACATGTTCAAAGTTGTTTTCACCTTGCTGTCCAAAAAAACCAGCTCACTTTTACCTTGGAATTGTGTTGATTTTTACTTCCTTGCTAGGATTGATAAATCTAAAATTTTGTGTTAAATTGGAAGCCTAATAGGTAAGTAACAATCTGATTTTTATGGCATGTCAAATGATATAAGAATGATGCTTGAATTGGAATGAAATGCATGTGATATTGATGAAGATATGTGCTAGAAAATGTTAGATGAACTTGGAAGTTTCTCTGTTTTGTTTTTGGTTTATGGAAACCATGGAGTATAGGTCATTATGTGGATGAATTGGAATGGATTTTAATGTATAAAGAAGGTGGATTTATGCCAAAGAAATTTGTTAAAAGAGTGTTCTTGAATTGAGAAAGAATTATACCTATATGCTTGATAATGTAAGATAGATTTCTGGTTTGATTTTTGATTCATGAAAGACTAGGATTTGTGAGTTGTTAATTGAATAATTTTAAACTATAATTGGAGAAATTATTGATGAGGAATTGGAGTATGATTCAGGCCTAATAGAGGTATAATTTATGAACTATAAAGAGGATTTTTTAACTTTGGTATAAAGTGTAAAAAAAAACTGGAACAATATAGTTGTAGGTTAAAATTCTAGTTTCAATTTCATCTTTCGGTTTATACCTATTTTACATATTTTACACATGAATTTGAAGAAAATCAAAGAATGAAAGCTGTATATCTAGGTCTTAGCTTGATCCCTGGGAAAGTGGCTTCATAAAATAGTGACTAGAGCTTGAGTTATGCTTGTTTTCATAATAATGCCAGTGATAGACCTGTGTAAGAACCTTATATTATTTTCTAATTTTTGGGGACTTTAAAGCTCAAATTAGTGAAAGTATAAAACATGAAAAATGATTATTGATGTCTTATTAATGCTTCTGTGAAACAGTTTGGCTAGAAGATACCTTGATAAGTTTATGTAGTTAATTGAAGTCATAACCTAAAGAAGGGGTTGTTTTGATGTGTTAAGTTCAAATCTGGAAACTCTAATTTGTTAAAGGAATAAGTAAGTTCTTTTAATGAAAATATCATCTTTAGGACCTGAATAATGTGCATAAGGTATGAATGAATGAGTATTGAAGAGCATAAGGCATTTATGAATGAGAATTGGGTGAATGTATGAGTATATGTTACTCAAAAAAGTTTGGTGAATGTATAGATTTAACGTGCTAAAATTTGAGATGTAAAGTATCAATTGTGAGTGTATTATAAGAAGCTTTTTGATCATGGAAATGTTCAAGGATAAGTGTAAAGTATGATTCATGAATTTGGAGTAAATCAAACTAATTTAAAGGTACAAACATAATTGCAAAATGGTAGTATACAAAGTATGATGTTGAATGGTTAAAAATTTTGAATAAGGTTACATACCCGGGAAAAGTCAATTAAGCATGCATTGAACATGACATATGTATATATATGCAAAAATGAATATGTATTTGATTGATAGACTTTGTAATGTGAATTATGTGCAAATTGTATGATTTTAGAAACTCAAGTTAGATGCCATTCAGACATTGTCGGACCATCTAGGCAATAGCATAAATTGGAGAGTATTATGAGTCAACCTAGATGATTTCACTAGGATTGATTTTGTTTCTGTTTAATTCCCATTTATTGAACTGATAATGACCTAACTATGATGATTATGGACATTAATAGTCTGAGGATTTTGATATATGGGAATGTATTGTAAGTGTTCTGCTTACATTTGAGTTCTGACTGATTTCTAAATACTCAACGAAAGTTGAATGCCGGACTGAGGTCCGATGAATATGAGATTCTATTTGCGCATCATAAGTAAATTTTTTTGGTTGCATCTTTTACATTTGATGCATTTCATAAAATGTATGTTAAGATAAAGGCGTTGTGATCAAAGTAGCCAGTCTGAAAGAGCTTTAAGCTCATAATTTTGTACATAGAGCTTTGCTCTGTGATTTTTGTATCTGAATGAGCCCAATGGGCTAGTATGGATATCTATATCTAAAAGGCACTTGGTCACAACATATAATAATGAATCTAGAGTCTCATATGCATATGCATTTGAATATTTATTATTATGAAATATATGATTATTAAACCTTTTCTAAAATTGTGATGATAAAGTGATATGCCATCATTATGTGATTGATTAGGTTATACATGTTCTGAAAGAATGTATGTGAAATGTGTGACATTCATTATGTATTATTGAAATGGAAATTGTTATGAAATTAGTTGGTTGTTTGATATTTTTGTATTTGATTAGATTGAGATTATCAATGAAGGATCACTCATTGAGTTCGCAAAATTCATCAAAAATTGCAACGTGACTTTTCAAGTATGAGACAGGAGACCTAGTTCCTAAGATTTTCTAAAGGAACATTTTGGATTAAGATATGGCACAAAGTTCTGTCAACTGACATCAGAGGAGCTGTAGATTGTATTATGTAGTTTCTTTGACATATAGAACTTTTATTGTGAAGGATTGTAAACTTTCTCATGTTTGGTAATGTAAATATTTGTTTTAATTACTACAATGTAAACTTTAGTGAATGAATGAAATGAAGAGTTGAGGTTTTAAATATTGTTTATTCTTTATGATGCCATTTAAGAGATTTTGTTTACTCTAACATACCATTGTCATAGGATACGTACTTGAATGTCCTCTGGATGTTTGGGTATATACTCTATGATAATGGGATATTACATTTGCAATAGGAATTCTTTAGGTAGGCTATAGTGAGGACGTATCCTCTGCAAATCCTTGTAACGTTCCCATACTTCATAAAGTGACTCCTAGTCATTTTTTTTGAAATTTGTAATCTCCTTTATCAACCTTGTCATCTTTGTCAGAGGGAAGTGCTTATCCGAGAATGCACGTTGTAACATCCCATTTAGAATATGATACATATGAGATTAATGATAAGTTAGAAGGTATTCATTTTCATACATAATATGACATACACACACATATGAATATTAATGTTTGCACATCAAACTGATTATACATGCATTTATTGACATTTTCCAGGTATAATTGAGTTATAAATGTGATTTTTGATATGAATTGTGGTTAATATGTATTGAAAATTGAATTGGTGTGTATAGGTATTGATTTGGAAATTTTAGTGAAATTTAGAAAATTCTTGAATTTTTGGGTAAATTTTGAACTAGGAAAAATGCCAAGTGGCAGGACATCTAATAAATAGGAGTAGAATTATAGTCAAATCATGGTGGAAATTTTTATAAAGGACATTTGTATTTAATGATCTATGTCATTGAAATTTGGAGACAATTGAAGTAAAAAATTAGAGTTGATTAGACTAGTTAATGAAAGTGTCTAATCTAAAACAATAGAGATAGGACATATGGCAAGTGACATGTGTCACTTGCCAAGCCATGCCCTTATCCCACGATGGATCTAATTAATTGGAAGACCAATTAATTTCCTTGTTATCTTGCTTTTCTTCTTCTTCTTCATGACCTTGCTGTTCTTCTCCACCTTCACAAAATTTTTCTCACCAATCTCCATTCAAGTTGAACCTAACCCTCTCATCATTTACTTACCAGTTTCATCTTGCTCTCTCTTTCATTTTTCACTAAAAAAACCTAATCCTCCCAACCTCCATGATGATGTACATAGGTTGTGTGGAAAGCTAGGGTTCAGTGTGTTTTGAAGAGTTTGAAGATTTTTGAAGATTAATCAAGTAAGTTATGCTTTAATCTTCATGGGTTTTGTTAAATGGAACTTGTATGATGAGAAATTTGATGATTGATCATGAGTTTTTACATATGTGTTTTAATGTCGGTGTAGTTTAGTGATAAAGAGATCATGCTCTAAATTGTAGTGAGTTAATGTAATTCTTGAATTGTTTATTAAATAAAGCAATTATGATGATAGAATTAATAGATGAATGATAATGAAACAAGAAGTTGAAGTATGATGATGTGTATGTGTAGATGAAGAGATAAATAGAGTTATGTCTTAATTTTTGTTAATATGAATGATAATTCATGAGTTTAAAGCCAAAGAAAAGGCTAATGTATTGTCTTAAAATAAGAAGAAGTAGGGTGATAGTTTGGAGATAAGGTAGAGTTGAAAATGAAGCTGAATGCGTGCTGAAATATGTTAGATGGAGTACTTGACTGACCATGCATTTGTGTTTTATCTATATCTCGATCTTTAGATATCCAAATGATGGATTTTGATTTAGAGTAAACTAGAAACATATGGTTACATTTTTAATGAAGGAATCAAATTTGAAATATATCCGTAAGAGTCTTGAATTTTGGCTTGAAGTTAAGTATTGTGTTCTATCGAGGTATGATGAATAGTTTGTAGTTTTTTTATTGTAACATTCATGATACTGAACCAAAATGCATGAATTTGATGTAATTATAATGATAATACATAGAGGAACATTTTATTGGAAGAGGGTGTGGCTAAAAACCTCATTTTCTAGTCATAATGGTCATAGAAGATGGAACTAAAAATCTGTCCTATGGAAAAACTGTATGATAAGTAGGAGAATTATTTGTCACGAGGGCAGTGATTTTTTATGGAAATGTTTTAATTATGCAATGGTTGAACCAATTAAGGATGAGGTATATATCTATGATGTTTTTGGACTTTATTGGGGCTTAAAGGAACATAATTTTGATGTTTGGAAAGGTTAGTTAAATGTGTGATAAATCTTGATTGATTTTTGTGTTATACTTTTAGAAAAAGGTTGTTTGATGTCAATGCATCTAAATGTGAAATGTTTAGAGTGTTAGATGAGGACATAACATAATGAATGAATTGTTTGATGCCTTATGAATGAGATATACTATAGGAAGAGATAGGATTTCATAAATGACGAAATTAAGTTGAAAATGATGAATCAAATGAATTGAATTTTGCGGAGTTATATAATCATTATGGTAGTTGAATTAGTACGAAAAGAGGTAGTATTATAAGAGGTGAATTCGAGAAAAATTGGTGTGAAATGGATGTGAAAAGATGTGTTGAATTTGTACAGAAAAGAGGGAAGAAAAGGTAGGGCACGATCGTGACCCTTACCCCACGATCGTGGCCTTACATAGTATGTTTCTGTCATGATCATGGCCCTTCCCCATGATCATGGCCTGGCCAGAAAGAGTTTTGGTCATGATCATGGCTAGCTCTAAAGGTTTCTATCACAATAGTGGCCAGACCTATAAAGAAAAATAGTTTTCTTTTGAGTGAAGTATGAACCTATTAATGCTATATTGTTCCCATATAAGGTATTTAGGCTCAAATGAGTTCTTGAATGAACCCAGTTGATATTGAATGTAGTGATTAAAGTTGACAAAAAGTATTAAAGATTAAAGAATGATTAAAAGGTGTTATTAACTGATTATAAGATATGTATAAGGAAAATATACTCGGGAATTTGTCATTGAACATGCATTATACATGACATATATACAAGTGCTCATGATCAAGTATTCATATGAATGTGCAAAGAAGTAATATGTAAATGTGTGATTGCCTATTATAGGGGAACAACTAGATTGAGCACACCCAGACATTACCGGGACATCTAGGCAATAAACTATCTAGAGTAAACTGTGAGTAACCTAAGATGGTCTCACATTAAATTATTGTTTGTTTACATTTTGTCTTAAATTATTATATGAATATGATTATGTTGATTCCAAAAAATTGATTGTCCGAAGATTTCTATATTCGAAACTGTATTGGAAGTGCTACTTGAATGTGAATATGACTGACTATTTGTTCTCAACTTCAATGTTGAATGCCAGACTAAAAGTTCGATGAAAAATATGAATATGAAAGAGTGTGAGTGTGACTGAATGAGTGTAATCATTGAATATGCATAATGCATTTCATTACATGACTGCATGAAACGTAAAAGCAATTGTGACTATAGTTGCCAGTGAAAAAGAGCTTAAAGCTCAAACTATGGTAAGAGTCAAATGCTCACTAAGTAAAATGAGCCCTTTATACCCAACGGATAAGGGATATTATTAATGAGCCCATTATCCACAATGGATACGGGATAGTGAAAAGGGCACTCGATCATAACAATAAAATAAACAATTATGAGCATAAACTGTATGCGTTGAATGATTGCAATTGAAATGTAAAATCAAATTGATTGAAAAATGTGAACATATATGTACAAACTGTTCTATGATGATACATGAGAAATTAAATGTTGTGAATTATATGTTGTACGTATTAATGTGATATGTGTGATAGGAGTGAACCGTCGAGGATAGTTACTCAACTGAGTTTGCAAAACTCAACCAAATTGCAATGTTGATATTTTCAAGTTCGAGAGAGTGACGACTTAGCTTCAAAGATTGCTTAGAAGAAATTTTGTACAACTTTTGGGATAGAAGACATGGCTCAAAGGTCGGTTGGTTGAACTGAAGGAATTAAACAAAGATTTTTGTATAATTCCTCATCTATGTAGCATGTTTTGTAGACAGAGTTGTAGACTCTAATAGGTTATTGATATTGTACATATATGGATGACTTGTAAAGCTACAATGTACATATTGTTTATAAAATGAAATTATGATTTTTATAGTTTTAATTATGATGCCATGCGATCTAGTAAAAGATATATAGTTGATGCACCACTTCTGTCAACAATTTCCTGAATGTTCGAAGGATGTACGAGTAGGTGTCTGATGGGAGCAGGGTGTCACACACGCACTAGCTGCTCCCATGTTGTGATCTTTTTTAGGTTTAAGAGTGATACCATACTCCATGTTGTGATGTTTTTTAGGTTTAAGAGTGATACCATACTTTGGCTCTGTCCCTTAATGTCAAGGAAAGGAGCCTCATCCTAATGGCATCTTTTTACATCCCATTAAAACAAAAAGTATCGCATATTTATAAAAAGTTTACTAGATAGGCGTTAGGATCTTCATTAGCTAACTCATAGAACTACACGTTGGCCTGTAACATATTCAGCAACACTAGCTTAATCTCAAATAAAGTTGCTTCCACTGGTGGTCATGAAATCCATCAGTGTTTACTACTGGTCTCCTTGATTATATTCTTCTATCATCATTCTTTTGATCTCGTATTGGTGTCTTGCTCTTCAGATTTCTTGTTCTTGTCTTGTGATATCAAAAGATGGAATGTCTTTAATTTTTCTTGAACTCTAAGTAATTATTATATTCTTGGAGTCGCAAGGACATAAAAATGGAAAAAAATTCCTTAGATAAAAGGAATTCAAGTAGTCCTAAATAAATCCTCTATAACGGTGCCAAAAACTTATTGAGCAAGTTTTAAATCTAATAAAACTCTCAATACTAGCAAATATATGGATTGTATCTTGTGGTATCAAAAGTTATCATTCCCGTAAGGATTATGCTAGAACCAATTCAAACCTAACTTTGTCTAAGGTAAGAAGAAATTAATTTTAATAAAAATAAATAATAGAAATAGAATAAAAAAATAAAGTAATTAAATCAAATAACAAGTAAAACAATAAGTTGCCAAATTAATTTAGGGTTTGATCAAGGATGAATGCTCAGGACTTATTCTTTCTTTATTTGGTTTTCTTAACAATTATTGATCCAATTATGTGTTTATTTTAGATTTCCTATTGAATTGATTACTCTCTCTCAGAACCTAATCAATTAACCCTAATTGAATCCAAAAATTCTAGATTTGGAACCTATCATTTCATAAAACTTTCCCTGAAGTTTTCAGTTATAACTGAAGTTATCTATTGGGTAATTAATTTCTCACGTATGATCTCTCTTCAAATGATTGTTAATTTGATAATTTTGGGACTTATTAAACTACTAACTCTCGTTGAACAATCTAATCTGATTACTTTTGACTTACTCTCTCAATTTGTTGTCAAGTACAAGAGTGCACAATTATCACAAATACTAGAATATATATTGAATCAATAATAATCGAGATCACAAAATAAATTCACAATAAACCCTATTTTAAAATTTAGAATCTTAGGGTTTGACTAGTGTACTTACCCAAATTGATTAGATATTAAGGATCTTAGGATTTGACTAGTGTACTTAGCTAGAGCTTTAGTTCTTAGGTAGTTCGTAAAGAATCCATAAGCTTCCTTCTTAATATCCTCATGTTTGTTTACCTTCTTCCTATTCCTTACTCTTAGGGAATTAGCCTTATTGGTGTTTTTCATATCCCTTATTACCTTATAGAAGTAACTAGTATTTTTATCCCCTTCCTTAAGCTATAAGTTTTTGGATTTGTATCTGAGCAAAGAGTTATAATTATCTATTTCCTTAGAGTATGACTTTATGGCAATTTTCTCCTTACTCAACTAATAAGGATTCCCTAGGTCTTTATAAACCTCCTCCTAAATTGTCTCTAAGAAAACTTTGGCATTTGAAATTTCCTCAACAGAAGTAGAGTTTCTTTTAGTATCAAAGTTTTGAGCTCTTGTTTGATAGCTTCTAACTTTTTAACAAAAATGTAAGCTTTACACCTTAATAATGGTTTACATAAACCCCCTAAGATAGCTCTTTTAAAGCCTTCATCATTTTCCAGAAAACTGTCAATCCTTAAGGGTGTTATTCATTAATATGTGTTGAATATATCCTTGATTAAGATGGGAGAGTGGTTAGAGAAGAGGGGCATCTTGAAAGTTGTTTTATCCTCCTCAAACCTGTTGTATCCTTATTAATAACTGCTCTATCTAACTTCTTAGTTATGCTCTGTATTTGGTTTTGTTTATTTCACCAAGTATACAACCTTAAATCTCATATCTATCATTCCTAACTTCTCCATACATTCTCTAAACTCTGCATTATAGTTTTTTAGGCATACATTACCTATAGCTTCAGAAGTGTTTATGATATTATTGAAATATCTGAATATCTTATAAGGAACCCTATAGTAGCCTATATTGGATATCAAGAATTAATGACTAATTTATGAATCCCCCTAGAAACCCTTAAATAATTAACCTTTTATTATGCAATTGTTTTATTGAATTATTAAATCGTGGAAATTCTTATGGTATACTAATAACTCATTTGAGACTACTAACAACTATTATTATAATTATTAAACAATACTATTTTGGTTAAAGGTACTAAGATTGCTTTACTGGTTTATGAATTCTACTATTAGGTTTGACTTTAATCTAGAGGATTTATGTTATCCTATCTCTAGGATTGCAATCACTTTCTTTTAATTACGATATATCTATTCATACATAGGATTTCTCAATCTCTATGTTATGAAATTAGATTATGCACTAATATTCTGGATCTATTAGACATATATTAAACACACAATTGAATCATAATAGACCAATCCAAACAATTTCATTAAATAAAAGAATTAAAATATGTTATACCACAAAACCAGGGTTCATCTTACCTAGACAGTAATGATATTTACTCACACATGTTAGAAAACAAAATCAAACATAAATAGAAAGAATAAATGAATAGAAAATGATGAGTTCATAATTCTACATCTTCCTTTTCATCTCGTATCAAATGTTTTTGTAAGGTAAAGGTTTAATCTCGTATTCTAATGGACCTTTCAATGATTTCTTCGTGTTTTTTGCTTCTTTTAAATCAAAATTACCTTTTCTAAACAATCTCTACTTTGGAATCGCCTCTGAATGTCTGCTCCTTTCTTTTGCCTCTACTCATGTCCTTTTATAGCAAAATTTAGGATTTTAGGAGATACACGGTTTGATATATAACACTTAAAATTATGATTTTACATGTTTTCAAAGACTTATAGGGCCATAAATATGTTCGTGTATCTCTAAATTGCGTCAAATTTTCATTTTATGCCATGATTTCACCCTAAGTTCCTCTACTTTTATTCCGCGAAGACAATTATAACCTATAAATACACTTAGAGCAAATTAAGTACCAAATGTACAATAAAAGTATAAAATATCAAGCAAAATTCATCAAATATAGGTGTGTAAATATGGTCATATATGCATCTATCAAACATCCTCACACTTAAGTTTTTGCTTGTCCTAAAGCAAACCATAATAAAAATTATAAATCTTACAACATCTAACCTTCATAAATTTTATCCTTTCCATTCATACTATAAATTATCATATCATATTAATTGAATTAACATACAATTAGAATCAAGTTATCCTAAAACTAACTTCCTCGATCAATATTAATAGTAATCAAATTAATAATTATATCAAAATCAAAGGCATAAACCTTTACACCTTTACCAATATTTCCCTCCATGAGCTTAAGTGTTTCGGGTCAAAAGTATCAAAACACTCTCAAATCAATGCATAATAGAACTTTTACCATAGGCTTGCAGTATTATCACATCTTCACCACTTATGTAAAATAGAAAAAAAATCAAAAGGTCTTTATGAGGTTGTAATGGAGTTTAGGTCAAGTTACATTGAAGGAATTTTACTAAAGAGACATTACATGAAACTTGTTCAAAATACACACATGCCCATTCATTATAAAACCAAGGTACTATATCTATTTTATTCTTTTCTTTTTCTATGTTCTTTTTTTTAATTGCAATAGTTTTCAAGCATTCACTATGTACCACTATTAAAGAGATATTGGACCCTTCAAATTTTCAAGTTTCAAACAACCAAATAATGTAAATAACCATCAAGGTTCAAAACAATAAAAAGGTTTTCAAAGAAAAAACTAAGATAATGGTTATTAATTTGGTTTATAGAGAACGAAAAAGATTAAGGCTCAAACTTGGTTATTCTTAAGGGATAAAATAAGGTAAAGTAATAATTAAAGAAAGAGACTAAAATAAGTTGTTGAATCTAAGTGCCTTCATCATTTCAATGCTTCTAATTTAACAATTGTTTTCCATTTCTCTAAACTAAAATCATCCCTTCGGAATGATATCAGCCTCTGGAATCACTTCTTAATGTTTACTTCTTTCTTTTACTTCCTATCACAGTCTTTTATAGCAAAATTTAGGGTTTCTAGGAGAAACACAGTTCGATACATGACTATATATCAAACTGTGTAACTCTAAAAGCACTTAAAATCATGACTTTACACATTTTGAGAGACAACCATATACACGGCTATGTATCTCTAAATTGCTTCAAATATTCATTTTATTCCACTATTTCACCCTAATCCTTTTAGTCGCTATTTCACCTGAATTCCTCTCCTTTTAGTCCATGAAGGCAATTATAACCTATAAATGCACTTGGAGCAAATTAAGTACCCAATGTAAAATAAAATCATAAAATATCAAGAAAATAAGGCGCTTTGAAAGAAATTAACATGAAATAAGTTGCTTTACCATGTCTACTTCCCCTTGAAATCTCTTACACCCTCTAAACCATTCGCACTTTCTTCGCTTATGACCCTTGCACCCATGGATATTGAAACCTTGATATACTTACTTCAATTTGAGACAATTATTCCACTTTCAACCCAATTGGCTCATTCTTCACATCTGCGATAACACCTAGAAACTTATTGTAAGATAATCTACTATTATTTCTTTCAAACTCCATTTTAGCGCAGGTATTTGCATCATCTGCATTCTACATTCTCATTTTAGAACACCGTTTTTAAATATATGTTTTAGCCTATTATCCATCAGTCAATGAATTGATCCATTGGATACACACTTCCCACTATTAACCAACAGTGCAGCAGTCAAACATAGCCTTGCTCCAAGCTCAGATATCCTTTTTATAAGTCAAAACTAAACCCTTTATTTATAAAATATAGACTCAGGTGATAGGAGACACCAAGATTGAGTTGAAATTAACATTTTGTCAACCTAATGAATCACTTTAATGGAGGATTGTATTGAAAGTAGGTGCATATAGATGGAAAACCACCTTAGTTGGTTTCTTCATTGATAAAAGAATTGCCTTTACTATAATGGAACATTATGCCTTCAATGGGTCGAGACAACATGTTTAATGGACTTAATGGTAAACAATGATGATGTGTCTTTGTTTAAATTTTCCAACTATGAGGAAGCTAAGCAAGTTTTATAATCCGAACCCTAGCATGTTCAAAACAAACCACTTATATAATAGTCTTGGACGCTAGGCCTCAAATTGGAAGAGCTAAAATTAGTTAACAGACAAATATGGTTAAGTTTATATAAGGTCCCTTTTGAATATTGGACCACTAATGGTTCGAGATACCTTGCAAGCTTTGTCGGTAGACCTATTGCACTTGACCAAGTTAAGCTGAAACAAAGTGCATCAAATTTGCTAGAATATGTGTCTTAATGACTTCTTTAATTAATTTACCTATTCTCATTCCGTTCATTAGGTTAAACACCATTATCATAATCAATCCATCCTTAATCAATCATCATAAATGTTTCTATTAAAACAAACCATGAAGATTAACATTTTTCTTACTTGTTTAGCTCAAAAGCTTTCTTAAATCATCAAGTAACCTAGCTCTCCAAGCTTACAAGATGATCAAAATTTTAAGGTGGAATAAGTTAGGATTTTCATCAACAAGAAGAAGATAACAGAATTTTTTTGGAGTGGCAAGTGTAGGATTTTGGAAAAACTCAACAATGTGAGAGTTGGGTGAGAGTGTCGTGAATGAGAGAAGAAGAAGAAGAAGAAGAAGAAGAAGAGAACATGTAGCAAAAAGTAAGAGAAGATGGTCTTTCATCTGTGTATATAACATGTGGGTTCTTTGTGTGGTAAGGTTATGACACTTGTCATTACAATTGTTGTAACACCCCATTACCATAAATTACATACTAAAACACCCAATGGATATTCTAGTATATAATCTATAATAATGGTGTATTAACTATCTCACCTTCACTTTATTACATGGAAACATATCTACCTTAGTCATGGCATCAACTACTGCACATAAATGTCACCAAATTTTAAAACCAAAAACCAAACTGAAATCCTCATTTCATTTCATAAAATTGAACGTATTTACATTGTAGCTTCTAAACATCCATACGTGTACATCATCATATCCTAATACAGTATATACTACATGAAAGAGGAAATTATACAAAATGTCTATCTAAAGTCTTCAGTCTCAGCTGACCGACTTTTGAGCCATTTCTTCTTCACAAAAG
The DNA here is from genome assembly GCA_025594535.1 of Erythroxylum domingense. Lineage (NCBI taxonomy): Eukaryota > Viridiplantae > Streptophyta > Magnoliopsida > Malpighiales > Erythroxylaceae > Erythroxylum > Erythroxylum domingense. The sequence continues at coordinate 26,623 of JANQBM010208435.1, read as the reverse complement.
TACAAAAATTATGCTTCTTGTAATATCTCAATCGCTAATGTCCTTTCTCGGTCCTAAAATTTCAACATGCAAATTTTGGGTGAGTTTTGAGAACTCAATGAAGTAACCATCATCGATGGTTCACTCAATTCATGTAACACCTTGTCACACATAACACATATTTCATATCTTTGCAATTTTCCAAGAAATATCACATTTCACATTCTCATTCAAATACAAAGTACAAATGTATTTTAATTAGTCAATCACATGTTTTAAAATGCATATGCAATGCAGGTGAGACTCACTTTCACTTGTTATTGTTGTTATTGTGACTAAGTGCCTTTTTACTAGCTCATATCCCTTAGTGGATACCGAGCTGTGTCAGAATAATGTCCCATATCCCTTAGTGGATACTAGGTACTTTCACAACTAAGCCTAAGGCTCTGATCACATTATGAGCTTTAAGCTCTTTACACTGGCAACTCTGACCACAATTGCCTTTATCTTTCATGCATTCATGTAATGGAATGCTTCACATTCATATATATATACAATCAGTTACATGATTTCAGTTTCACTTCCACAATCACATTTATCATCAGTCCTTGGTCCAAAATTCAACAATAATGTGGAATATCACTTATTCATTCAAATTCACATATAAAGAGCACTTCAATATCTCTATCATCAGACCTTCATATCCAGAATTCAACAATCAAATCACATTCATAGATAATTTAAATCAGAAATTAAGCAAACAAATAATTAAGTGAGACTGTCTAGGTTACTCACAATTGCTCCCTAAAGCCTATTGCCTTGATGTTCCAGCAATATTAGGATGCGGTTGCGCTATTTGCTCTCCTATATACATGAACACAATTTCACATTACTATTCTACTTATGTAATTGAGTAAACACAGGTATAAATGTATCATGTATCATGCATGTGCAATGACAATTTTTCGGGTATATTTCTGTAACAAATTGATGTACTCCAATAATGCCAAAATTCACACACTCATTCACTATTCCAGCTTTTGCTGAAAGTATCCCATTCGGGTCAACTTTGCATAAGCAATAAAATTAAGAAAATGATTTATTTCGGTAATACTTTGTTCTAGACAATTGTTGCTATGTGTCTTAAGTTTCTAATGATATCAAGATCATACAATTCGGTTTATTATTCTATGAGTTATGCTTAAAATACCACAGACTGTGTACATTTGGAATTTTAACTAGAGCATGATCATGCAATCAAGTTCTACAACTCATATCTCTCAATTCCAATATCCAAAAATTACAAACTTTATACCAATTCAAAGCTAAGAGAATAAGATACAACTTGAGGGAATAAACTTAGTCTAATTCGGCCTACATCAAAACAGTTTATTAAATAACTACAGGATATGATTTCTATCCCTAGTAGTGCTACAGCCTAAGCCAAGATTCAATTTTATGCCAATTTTGAAATTCTTAGAGACAGAATTCAAATTCTACTTCTTCACGAAAGTTGTATAAATAAGTCTCAAGTTTAATATAAATCAAGAATCAACCTATTTATAGATCTATAAATCAAAATATAATCAAAATACCAAAGTATGTTCAGTGAAAATTCTCCAGCTCATAACATTCCAACACATTTCTTCACTTAAGTCCTAAATCCGTTAATCAAATATTTCCCGAACGAATTCAGATGGCTCTAAACTTTTATGGAGAGAAAGAAAAGTCTATTGGTTTAAGTTTCAAGTCATTTGGAGATCAGATGAAAAAGTTATGGTCAAAAGAATCAGAGGTTTTCAGGGTTGGAAAAAAAAAAACCCCTTCATGCTACAGTCACAAACGTGCGTTACACACTCCCAGAATTTTTTTATCCTTTCTTCCCACTATTTCTTCATTCCAAAATCATATATTCTGCATTTCTATACCCAAGTCCCATGTCATTTGGAGTTTAGAAGAAGAAGTTATCACTAAAAGAATCAAAGTTGTTCATATACAGACTTAAACATAGCAATCATGCACGTAACCTTCTTCTCCTTTTTCTCTCTTCTGTGAATTTGTTTAGTGAATAGTAACAACCACAAGCCAGCACAGAATCCTCAAGCATGAAAACATCATATATATTACTCCCTTTGCAACTCAATAACACAAAACAACTCAAGATTCAGGATTAAATTCAAATATTAAAAATAAAACTCATATACAAACAACACCTTTTTTCTACTCTCTCTATCTCTCTCTCTAAAGCGCAGGTCATCATCTTCTTCTTTTTTTTTCTGATTTTCTCTCTTTGATTTTATTCACTTAACACATATGACACTTAAACCAACTCTTCCACCTCCATTTCAGCTCATCTTACTAAAAGCAACTCCAAAATTCAAGATTTAACCATCACATCCCTCACGAATCTTCCTTATTTTTTGCATTTTTCTCCATATTTTTGTACTTATTCATTCTCACTACCGATTTTTTTTCTTCCCATATCACTCATGCATGAGCCACCCCATGTACAAAACATTAAAACATCATCAAATGTTATTCACAAGAAATTTACTTGATTTAGTAAAATTCCAGCTCTTAACTCATTTGAAATCATTTCTAAACACTCCCAAATACATTCACGTATAACAAAAGTAAATAGAAGAACAGAGCATGAACACCTTGATCATTCAACCATTATTTTCTGCGATTTATAAATACTTCACTAATCTATTGGTATATTTTTTGCTCATTTCCTATTTCTCGTCTAACTCATTCATCACTTAATATCACCGAAACTACACTTCCTAACCCACTCATGCATGTGTTCATTTACAACAGCAAAACATCATCAACGTCACTTACTTGATTCAACAATATGTCCAACGATGAGGGGGAATCAATCGGACAAAAAGATGTTCCAGTGGATGAACATGAAAAGAGTGTTTTGGCGAAGAACAATAGAGAGAGAAAGTATACCAAATAACAAGTGAGGGCTGAGAATTTTTCTTTCCAAAAACACTTGCTACGTGTCCTCTTGCATGTAATACATTGGTTACATATATATGGTGCCACATGTCACATTGTAATTTGTCTCTTATTTTAAAATATTCCTAGTCTAAAATACCCCAAAATTTTGAAAATTCCTAAAATTCACTAAAAATTTCGAAATAATATTAATAATCTCCAATTCAATTTTCATCACAAATAATCTTCGATTTGCATTTTAATCGTATTTATAAATCAATTATACCCGAAAAATGTCAATGAATGCATTTATAATTATTTTTAATGCATATCAACACAATTCAAATATTTAATTATGTCATATGATGCATGAAATACACTTCTAATTTCTCACAGTACACTCAATTCACTATTTTGAGGTCTAGCCCCAAACATGGGATGTTACACTTGTCACATAAAGAGCCATGCTATATGTCTTCTACTCACGGTACCAAATGTCACTTAATAATAAGTCTATTTGTCTCTCAATCACCAAACCATTTGTCACCCAATTATCTAATCCAACCATCACTAAATTTTAATGCCACATGTCACTTATTTCTACTGCCATGTGTCAACTTGTCTTGCCACTTGGCATTTTTCCTAGTTCAATTGTACATATTAATTCATAAATCTCCCAATTGAAAAAATTAATTCTAAATTACTAATTGTAATCCATCAACCCAAAATTCAAGACATACGATCCATAATTCACACAATGGTCATGTTATCCCTTTCATACCCCGGAACATGTCAATTGAGTGTATAAACTATCTTTGCAATGTGTACGAGAATCATAATTCATGTGTGTATGCTAATACTATGTATGTGAATGCAATGTATTTTGTGAATTCTCAATGCTATTACTCATGTACAATGGTCTAGGATCGCATGTCCTAAACCTTAGTATAGAAAACAGGCTATTACAAGCAACGATTGTAGGCCAACACTAGTGCTTCTATCATGATTTTACCCTATTGTGCCATGATCGTAGGTCGTTGTTTCGGCATGAATGTCTCCGAAACTTTTTTGTTCTTTGATGTTGACCCTAAAACACTAATAAACACATCAAAGTACCTTAAAAACATAATATTTAAGCTTAAAGACTTGTACTAACCCATAAAAATACTTAAACACCAATAATTAACAAACTAACACAATTCTAACCTAAACGCATACTAAATGATTGAATTAATAATTAAATACATATCAAAATAAGCCCTAAAGCATGATGCAATTTACACTTATCAATATCCTCACATTTAAATGTTTGCTTGTCCTCAAGCAAACAAACAACAAACACACAAAATCACAAAGCACACAATGCAATAATGAGATAATGGCTTCAACTTTATGAAATAAATTTAAATTTAAACACAATCATTCAAGTTATTTCAAATCATTAATATACAAAATTCGCATCTAGGGGATCTAGACTAAACATACATATTAATCAAAACTCTAATGTCAAGTTACTCACCCTTTTTAATTGTACACACACATTAATAATTTTTTGGTCATTCAAACTCTGTAACTACTCCTAAGTACGTGTTCATGAAAAAACAAGCTATTTACAAGTTTAGAAAACACATTTTTTATTATTATAATATTTTTATTGAACATGGACCTATTCTTTTACTCGGAGGCAAACATTGGTGATGAATGTCGATCTGATTACTTGACTAAGTCATGTTTTTTTTATTAAGCTGTTTGGTTGAAATGTCATTATAGCCTTTTGACGCAGAGGCACACATTTATGATGCGTGTTGATCCAGTTACTCTACATGATGTTCTCAATTGGCTACTAGCTCTATTCATAGCCTGAAGGCTAGCGGAATAGTTATTTATTTAAAATTAACAAACATAATTTTTTTATTGCCTACCTTGTTACTTATGCTACTCGTTTTCATGAAAAAAAGACTAGTAGAGCTACTTAAGTTGAATGGCCTAAAATTATGAATGAATGTGACAATTTAGAGGGTCACAACTCACACTAAATCCTAATTAACTTACATATTTAGCCAAAAAACCCAATTCACTAATTTTGCGAGTTAATGACTCTTCACAACCTAATAGAATTTGTTCAAAATTAAATTAGTTTCAATCCATTTAAGCCATTGACACATTGACACAATTCACAAAATGCAACCTAATAAACTATCATACAATATGCCAAATTCACATTCAAAGCAAAACACATAACCCTCCATACACTTGAACAACACATGTGAGAATAAGGCAAACAAACACACATGGAAATAAGAAACATAAATTAAAATAAAACATAAAATAAATAAAGACTAAATTTAAAAAGAAAAGGGTTAGAGCAAAGCCTCATGGTGATAGAGGCGGGGATGCTGTTAGAGATGGCAGTTGGACACCTCAAGCCTGTTGTCTTGTCTTGGAATTGTTTAAATAAAGTGAGAGAAGTAGTGATCCCATATCAATTCAAATTACTCAAGTTTTGTTGAAAGTTAAAAAAAACGCTAACTAAACCTAACAATTTTAGTCGAACTACTAAACATGTTAATTTATGGTCATTAGCCTGACCTTAAATCGATGGAGGTGTCCTAATTGTCTGAATAGAAGGAAATCACTTCTTTGTCCTTGGGAATTACTCCTCTGAGATATAGCTTGCAACGATGCCTACTGACCTTTAAAGTTTCCTTATTATCATTTTCTAGTTTGAGGGCTCCATGATCGAAGACTTGAATGAATGTGAAAGATCCAATCCATTGAGATTTTAAATTTCCTGGAAACAGCTTCAACATTGAATTATATAGCAAAATTGCATCTCTGACTTTAAATTCCTTTTGTTTAACACGATAATCGTGCCATTTCTTTGGTTTAGTGTTTTCGTACGCATTATAATGAAACTCCTCAAGTTCGTCCAGTTGCAAAAGTCATTTTTCGTCTGCTTGCTTCAAATCAAAATTTAGTGCTTTTATCACCCAGCACGCCCAATATTCTAGTTCGACCAACAAATGACAAGCTTTTCCATACATGAGCCTATAAGGAGTTGTTCCGATAGGTGTTTTGAAAGTAGTTCTATAAGCCCAAAAGGCATCGTCTAGCTTTATTGCCCAATCCATCCTAGAGTTGTTCACCATCTTTTCCAAAATTTCTTTTAATTCTCAGTTGACAACTTCCACTTGGCCACTGGTCTGTGGATGGTAAGGTGCAGCAATATAGTGGTGCACTTCATATCTTTTTAAGAGCACATCAAAACATCTATTGCAAAAATATGTACCTCCATCACTTATTATCGTACATGGCACTACAAACTAATTGAATAATAGTTTGATGAAATTTTGCATAGCCTTTCCATCATTGTTTTGAGATGTCACTGTTTCAACCTAACAAGAAACATAATCCACCCCCACTAGAATGTACATGTTTTCCATTGAATATGGGAAAGGACCCATAAAGTCAATACCCCTTACATCGAAGACTTCCACTTTTGTAATGTTTGATAAAGGCATCTCATCTCTTTTGGAGATGTTACCTATTCTTTGGCATTGATCATATTGTGCCACAAAATTTTGAGCATCCTTAAACAATTGTGGCCAATAAAATACACTCTTGAGTATCCAAGCTGTCGTTTTCTTAGCTTCATAATGTCCAGCATATTGACCTTCATGACATTGCTTCAACATATCCAACATTTCCTCCTTTGGAACACATTGTCACATTAACCCATCAGCGCATGCTCTGTATAAAATTGGCTCATCCTATGGATATCGGTTACAATCATGTAGGAATTTTTCCTTTGTTGGTAAGATAAATCAGAAGGAAGTTTACCACTAGCAACATAATTCGCGATATCAGTGAACCATGATGTAGCCAAACTCTCGAGTAGTATTAGGGTTTTATTGAGGAAATTTTCATTAATATCTTTGCTTGGCTTGCATTCCCCTCATTCTAGTCTTGATATCTAGTCTACAACTACATTTTCTGCTCCCTTCTAAGCTCTCACTTCTATATCGAATTCTTGTAAAAGTAACACCCATCAAATGAGCCTTGATTTTGCTTCCTTTTTGTTGAAAAGATATTTTAACGTCTCATGGTCAGTAAATACGATTACCTTTACTCCTAAAAGATATTGTCAAAATTTTTCACATCGTACAATAATGCGAGTAATTCCTTCTCTGTGGTGGTGTAATTAACTTAAGATCCTGCAAGGGTTTTGCTTACATAGTAGATTGGATGCAACATTTTATCTTGCCTTTGGCCTAATACACAACCTATAGCTTGGTTGCTTGCATTGCACATAAGCTAAAATGGAAGTGTCCAATCCAGTGGTAATAAAATTAGTGTAGATATTAATGCCTCTTTAAGTTTGTTGAAAGCATATATACACTTGTCATCAAACAGAAAAGGCACATCCTTGACTAATACATTTGTCAAAGGTCTTACAATTTGTGAGAAGTGTTTGGTAAATCAGCGATAAAATCCTATATGACCTAAGAATCATTGCACACCTTTTACATTACATGGTGGTAGAATTTTCTCTATAATTTTTATTTTTTCTCTATCGATTTGAAATTCTTGGTGTGAGATTGTAGCCTTAGCATTATCCCCTTTAGCACCACAAAATGGCATTTCTCCTAATTCAGCATCAAGTGTGATTCTTCACATCTTTGAAGAACTCTGTCGAAATTAGTTAAACAAATTTCAAAAGAGTCACCATAAACAGAAAAATCATCCATGAACATCTCCATTATATCTTCGATCATACTGGCGAAAATAAACATCATACAATTTTAAAATATAGTCGGGGCATTGCATAATCTGAAAGGCATCCGTCTGTACACGAAAGTACTATAAGGGCAGGTGAATGTGGTCTTTTCTTAATCATTAGGGTATATGAAGATCTGATTGCATCCTAAATATCCATCTAAGAAATAGTAAAATGAATGACCAGCCACCCTTTCTATCATCTAGTCTAAGAATGGTAGAGGAAAATGACCTTTCTTAGTCACTGAGTTGAGTTTGAAATAATCTATGCACACTCTCCATCCTGTGACCATTCTTGTTGAAATTGCTTCTCCACTCTCACTTTCTATTACCGTCATTCCACCCTTTTTAGGTACACATTGTACTGGACTAACCCATTCACTATTGAAGATGGGATAAATTATCCCTCCGTCTAAGAGTTTAATTATTTCTTTCTTGAGTACCTCCTTCATATTAGGGTTCAACCTTCGTTGATGCTCCCTTACCGTTCTACATGCTTCCTTGAGGATTATTAGGTGCATGCAAACATTTGATTTTATACCTCAAATATCAGAAATATGCTATCCAATGGCTTTCATTCGCTTTCTCACAATTGCTACCACCTTACCTTCTTATTTCTCATCCAATTGATTTGAAAAGATTATCGGTAATGTTTGATCTTCACCTAGAAAGGTGTATCTGAGATGTGAAATTAAAGATTTAAGCTTTAATATGGGTGGTTTTTTTGTGGATGGTGGTATGAGTGCTTCAATTTGGATTAATTTATCTTGATGAATTTGAATATTTGACTTCTCTATCTTATCATCTCCTTTAGACTCAATTGTCTCATATGCATTATTTGTCTGTGTTGCCACATCCTGTACTTTAGTGATGCAGCTCTTAACTTATTCTTGTAAATCTTGATCTATAATTTCAACCTTCATGAATGTGATGCTTATTGTTGGGTTATATAATGCTTTATTCATATTGAATTCAATCTGATCTCGCCTATTCGAAGAGTTCCCTTTATAAACATTAATTATGACTTCCTATATTCATAAACGGTCGACCAAAGATTAGTGGATAGTTTTTATCTTCTTCAAAATGAAGAACCACAAAATCTGTGGGAATAATGAACTTGTCCATTTGCAACAGAACGTCTTCCACTATTCAAAAAATCTTTTAATAGATTAATCAACCAACTGAATTAAGATCGATGTCAGCTTGACCTCACCCAACCCTAATTTCTTGAGTATTAACAAAGGCATAAGATTAATACTTGCACGTCAGTCACATAATCACTTCATTAATTCAAATTCACTAACCCTAGATCCTTCAATTTAGATAGAATCTGACTGGTGACTATGGAACTGTAGTTGTCAGTTAGAGCTACCGTCTGATTATCTTACCAAATATGCTTCTTTGATAATATTTCCTTCAAAAATTTCATGTATTTAGGCATATGTTCCAAAGCCTTTACAAATAAGAGATTTATTCGTAATGCCTTTAATTTCTTAACGAATTTTGCAAATTACGCATCTAACTTCTTCTTTTGTAATCATTGAGGGAAAGGAATCTTGTGTGGATATAGTGTCGGAGCAACATAAGGAGGGTATTCGGTCATATTCACTTCTTTCTTTTTTTCTTGATCTTTCTCAATAGGAGGTACGAGATCCTATATTGTCTTTATGGGTATTTCCAATTCCTTCCCATTTGTAAGTGTAATAGTCTTTAATTGCTCCCTCGGTTTTGTTCCTGAAGTGTTAGGAAGAATTCCCTTAATTCGTGTAGAGAACTCGTTTGACAATTGATTTACCTGGACCTCTAGATTGTGGATTGAAGATGTATGGTTCTCTGTTAATTGTTCGAATCTTCCTTCTAAACTCTTTTATGCATTATATAGGGTTTAAAGCTTGTCTAAAATCCTATCTAGCTTGGATTCCATTGAGCTCAGTTTATCTTGTTCGAAGCCTGGTTGTCCTTAAGGTCTAAACTGTCCTCCAGCATTGTTCGTCTATGAGAAGTTAAGATGATTCTTCCACTCAGGGTTATGTGTTGGAGTAGGGATTGTTCCCCCTCCTCGTCTATATTGAGCTCCCATATAATTCACTTACTCTGAATCACTTTCCTTTATCAAAAAATGATCCACCGTATCATGGTCCATTTGTCCACAGAGTTCATATTTAAGCTGCACGGCTTTTACTAAAGCTGAGGACGAAGCCTTCATATTGTTGAGCTTTCGAGTAAAGTCATCAACTTCCGCTTGCATCTTCGTCATTTGATCAATAACTATAATTCATTTTTGTTCTCGAAAAGTAGCGGTTTGTCTACTCCGCTTGTTTATCCATAGACAACTATTACTTGCCATCTCCTTTATCAACTCTTCTGCTTCATCTATTGTCTTTCTCATCAGTGATCCTCCTGAAGCTGCATCAATTATGCCTCGTGGGGTTAATCCATTCTAGAATGCTTACAAAAAGAATTCCTTAGGTAAGTTATGGTGTGGGCATTTTCATTACAAATCCTTGTATCTTTTCCATGCTTTATAGATCGACTCCCCATCACTTTGTTGAAAGTTAGTAATCTCCTTGATAATCTTTGTGGTCTTAGTCAAGGAAAAATACTTGTCTAAAAAGATACGAACTGATTAATTCCAAGTTGTAACATCGGCTGGGTTAAGAGAATGAACCCAAATTTTTGCTCTATCTCTAAGGGTAAAAGGAAATAACCTAATTCTTATTGCATCCTCTGACATCTGATGGTATCGAAAGGTATCATAAATTTTAAGGAAGTTCACTATACATGCATTGGGATCTTCATTCATTAGTCCATAAAACTGCATGTTCTATTAAAGCATGTTTAGGAGGGCTAGTTTAATTTCAAAAGATGATGCTTATATAGGTGGTCTAGCTACTCCTTGGTTAACCACATTGAACCCTGGTCTTATGAAGTTCATAAGGGTTCGTTCTTGACATCCTTAGTTCACTCCATGGTCTAAATCTTGCTGAAATTCCTCAACCATTATTTCTTTTATGATTTCTTATTCTTCTTTATACCAAGCTTTCCTAGTGGATCGTTCTAATTGAATGATGTCGAACTCTAAGGTTTCAACTGCTTAACTCGATCTTCTCGTGACTCTTATTTTCATGCATGAAAATGATTTTAGAAATAAAAAGAAAGAAAGAACAGAAAATAAAAACTAACTAAACACCTTAAATTAAAGAATTAAACTAATCGACTCCCAGGCAATGGCGCCAAAAACTTAATCAAGCTATTAATGTGTGTAATTTTTAATAAATACGCTCGATAATTTATAAGGGCACGGTTTGTTCACATAGTACCTAATATGTCGACCCCACGAGGAGGGATAATCTAATCCTAAAATCTAAGGCCAGAATAAATCACAGAAATTCAATTATGATAAAATAAAATGAGACTTCAATTCAATCAATCAAAACAATTCAAGAATCAATCATGAAAATATTAATAACTTAGCAATTGTATCATACCTAAAAATCAACCTAAAAGAATTACCAATTGAGAGAAAAGGAATTTTACCTATCCTTAACTGTAACCTTATTGATTATGAATCCCCAGATTATTAGTTCTAAACGATCCTAGGGATGATTACTCTCTCTTGAGTTCTATCCATTAACCCTAAACTATAAACTATACCCTAATCAAATTATAGAAATTGCAATCTCTTGATTAACAACATATTCAAAACCCTAATTAGATCTGAAGTTATCCATTAAAATATTGGAACCTATGCAAGACCTCTCTTCCCATAATTATCAATTTGATTTAATTCTTGGTCTATTAAATCACCTAACTCTTATTAGCCCAATTTAAATATTTTTCATTCGATTCCCCTCTCAGTTTACTACCGAATTATGCACTCACAGAATTTAGTCATAATAAATCTAATAAATATAAAAACAATTAGATTTCATTAATTCAAGAATAAAACTCTGAATGTGAGTTTAGAACAACCTCAACATTTAGATCCTATCATCAACTAATAAATCCAATTTTATACAATGATAAAACTGAAATAAATAAGAAATACAATCGAATAGAGGACATGAAGAAGCAACATCAAGAAACCTCCTGATCTAGGAAGTACATCGAATCGACTTCTTCCCTTCTTCTTTCTTCCTTCTTCTCTTCCTTAATCTCTCGATGAATTCTCTTTATGTTTTCTCAAAAGTGGCTAATTCAAAAGCTCCTTTTCTGCCTCTTTGTCTTATTCTTTAAAAACCCTTTGTGTTCTAAGCAACTTTAGGGCTTTTTTGGGGTCCGAAAAGTCTAAAAAATCCCTTAAAACTTGATGTTTTTGAATGATTATATGCCTGCCCGATGTAGGCCATGATAGTGGCCTTGGAGGCCATGATCATGGGCCATGTTCTAGGTTTCTGACACTATCGTGACATATGGGCCAAGATCATAGGCCAACTCCAGCACTTTTGTCACGATCATGACCTATTGCGCCATGATCGTGGGTCGTTGTTTGGCCTGAATGTCTTTGAAACTTCTCCATTCTTCGATGTTGACCCTGAAACACTAACAAACACTTCATAGTACCTTAAAAACATAATATTTAAGCTCAAAGACTTCTACTATCCCATAAAAACACTTAAACACCAATAATTAACAAACTAACACAATTCTAACCTAAACACATACTCAACGATTGAATTAACAATTAAATATATATCAAAATAAGCCCTAAAATATGATGCAGTTTACATTTATCAATTTTCATTATTGTTTAATCTGTATTGATTTGTGTATTGTAAAGTTGATTTCAATGCGTTCATTGGACTATTTTTATGGAAACCCACTGCTAGAATCTTCAATACAATACATAATAATTGTGTTTTAGATTCTTTTGTAGCTACCAATGATGGTGAATCATTAGGAACAATGTATCATAAGTTGAATAACCCATACTCATTTGGTTACTTCCTAATACGACTGTCCAATTAAATTTAGAAAGCTTGTTCTAGGTTGTTTGATAGTTAGGTTTAATTAAAGAATTTGTTTTAATTAAATATGACCTAAGAAAAGAATGGGATTAATAGAACTTGTTGTTAATCTACAACTAATAGTTCTAAGAGAGATGTGGAAACATTAGAACAATGAGATATGTTTAAGTGTGTGTAGGCTGAGATAGAACCAAATTCTAGTGCATTCATCACTTCAATCAGTTTTGATTGTTTTCTATAATTTCTTTCATTAATTTAATTTTACTTTGTTTTCTTAATTGCTTTCAACCAAAACCCCCTTTTTATCTTAAACATCAATTATTTTCATTGCAGAAATTACATTTCCTGTGAACATAATACTTGCTCACCGCTACTACAAATTTTTAGTGTGTAGAATTAGGTTTATTTTGTGGCGTACTTGACATGCGCTATCAACTCATGATCAATCAGTGACCATTCTCTTCAAAAATTAAGTAGTCTAGGGGTAGACTTTAACAAGTTATGTTTAAAAATAGGATAAATCTATAAGTACACTAAAACATGTTTGCTGATCAGGACATTCCACAACTTTGCATATCATTTTAGTTCTCCAACACTAAATATTCACATGCATAAACATGAATTAAAGGAATTTTAAAGGATGTAATAGGCCCAAGGTTAATTTGAAAAATATTTAGGGAATGTACTTCAAAATACTTCAAAATTAAGGTAGCTAGAAGAACACTCAATCAAGTATCAAGTGCAAAAATTAACATTTGCTCAGAACTAGGTATGGACAGCTATGATCATTTCAAAAACTTTATTTCATAAATTAGATTCAAAACTTCATACTACAAACCACATGAAGCATAAGAAATCTAAAGGAGTCACCTGTAAAAACAATGATGAACAATACATTATAACTATAAGGAGTGACTATTCACAATAACTTCTCCCTTATTTGCATCATAATCAATTAGCCCATTTCATATAACTTTAAAAGGAAAGAATAACGTAAATTACTATGCAAAATAAATGATCCTAACTTCTTTTATTTTATTCTCTTTTTCTTCTCTTTTTCTTTATTAATGAAGATAAATATTGAAAGAATGTACATCAATAATGGAATTCATTGATAAGAGATGGATATCAAATTCCATCAATTATAACTAACCTGCATATATGCAAACTGCCACACTTATGCCCTTGGGCATCCACAAACTTCAACATTCACAAAAGATATATTAGCTTTAAGACTTGGATAAGACATTTGGTTAGGTTAAAGGCTTGTAATGTGGTTAGCATAAAAAGAAAAGGCTAATAAAGCTCAAGGGGCTTAATAATAAGATAAATCATTTCATTATTTAGGAAATTTGACAATGTAGCTTGTAAACAAAAAATCCTATATCATTTTTATGTTAATGTGTTTGACAAAACTGTGGTCTTGAATAGAAATCAAGGCAAAGTCAGGATATACATATTATGAATTTTTCTAGTTAATTCATATCTTTAATTATAATTATATAGTACTAGAAGCAATCATGTAAAAAGAACAAACAAACATTCTATCGTTTTCTATTTACATGTAAAAATAACTTTAAAATATAATAGACAAACTTAAAAGCACATATAATAAACAAAATCCCCACCCCACACTTAAAATTAACATTTTTCTTAATGTAACATTTATTCTAAGTGATGGAGCACTTAGGGAAAAAATTAAAAAAATGTATAAAAAAAAACAAACCAATTTCTCCTTGGGTTGCCTCACAAGTAACGCCTTTATTTATTTTGATTGACACAACTCTATGTTTTCCTCTGATTGACACAACTCTATGTTTCCTTCGTCATATGATAAGATTTTAATCTCTAAGGATCAAAACTTTTACAATCTCCACACGAAATTCTTAAAGATAAGGCTTTAGTTAATGAGCACTCACATTCAATATCTTCCCTATTTTTAGACTTTTAATATCTACTGCACTCTAGGGAGAGACATAATTAACCACAACAGGACTTAACCAATTAGGACATATTTTATATGGATACAATTTATTTCTAGAGAAATAAAGCACTTTTTGACCAACAGTAAAGCTTTTCCTCAAGATATAGAAAGCTTTGTCCTTCTCCTTAGTTGAAACTGCTTATAGTTTATCTATAAATTTTTACTCAAAATCTTCCTATGGTAAAAGGGTCAATCACCTTAACTGTGAAAATATAATGGTCATATTAGGTTAACTTTATGACATCAAAAATATTGAAATGAATAACTTCCCCGTCAAATTCCATTATAAGAGTACTCATATGAACATCTATCTTAGTTTGAGCCATATTAAGGAATGATCTCCCTATTAAGATATGTATGGGATTATAAGAAGTTTCAACATTCAATTCTACTACATAAAAATCTATAGGAAACACTAATTCATTTACCTGCACTAAAACAACTTTAATCACCCCATCTAAATAAGTGTTAGTGATTGCGTTTTGGGTGTACACAGGCTGATTAAGATTCAGGTTGATTGGAGAAGTTTTGGTCAGATTTTGGTGAATTGGTTCTGGTGGAAATAGTCTAATTATGGATAAAGTCTGGATTGATTGGACGGGAATTTTGGGGAAAGGTCTTAATGAAAGTTGTATAGTTTTCTGTCTACTTTCCATAAATATAAAGTTTGAGTGAATCGGATGTGTGGATTGGAAGATATGACTGATTTAGTGTAGGTAGGTCGAATCTGGTGATAAGATGCAGTTGATGTAGAAAACGAAACCTTTTGATTGTAGATGAATTCTGGATTGATGGGATGGGAATTTTGGGGAAAGGTCTGATTAAAGTTGTATTATTTTCTGTCTAATTTCCAAGAATATAAGGTTTGTGTGAATCGGATGTGTGGTTTGGAAGATATGACTTATTTAGTGTGGCTAGGTCAAATCTGGCGATAAGATGAAGTTGATGTCGAGAACGAATAGATTTTGGAAAACTATCAAACCCAAATGTTAGTTTTGGAAAGCTAACAACCCTAAGGATAAATCACAGAAAAAAGTGGCTGAAATTCACGTTCTTAATTGATTCGCACTACTCCTTACAATGAAAATAAAACAGCATATAAATAAGGGAAGGTTAAAAAAATGGAAAGTCACAAAACTGACCCCTCATTGTACTCCCTTTTGATCTACTGCCTTAATTGAATTCAAACAGAAAATTAAGTTTTTAAAACAGCCAAAACAATAAAGGATAAATCTCACAACTGAAAAATGGAAATAGTGAGCATTAGATGCTTTTATTAACTTCAATCAGGTAATCGCAACTCCATGCCACTAACCAATGGAGCAGCAGCCTCCTTGGACGTCTTGGGCTTCTCTAATGCGCTTATCAAACTGGTCTTCATCATAAGGCAATGGATCAATATGAGATGCAACCTTACAAAGCCCAAATGGATTCAAATGGACCTGCAACTTCATGATTAAACCCAAAAAATCATCATCAACATTTTCCTCTTCTATGGCCGGACCATCTTCATCATTTGGATCCAAGCCCATGTTTGCAACGTCTTCTAAGGCTTTGTTGGATGGACCCCCATCAATTAGCATAATCAACCAACTGTATAATAATGTTAATTTCTTTTTTTGAAAAAAATTGAATATATTAATCCTTAAAGATGCTCCAAGTGTTTCCAAAAAGTACAACCTTTTTTACCTTATACTAGTGAAAATTAAGGAATACAAAGGTCTTAATTAAGGGCATAACCTAGTAATATGAATCTAAACATTCTGAATTTTATGCTTTTATAAGCTAATCTATAGCCTGATTTGTTGTACTAATTGCTTACAAAAATGTTCCATATGAGTTCTTTTATCTTTAAAGTTTTTGTGGTTTCTCTCATCCTATGTCGTTATGACTATCAATGATAATGTTATGCAAAAGCATTTGTTAGCAGTGTCGTTTCTGTAGTTCAACATCTTGATTTGATTACTATCCAAGTTGTCTAAATTAGAAACTAACGTGCTTCTATTGAGAAGTTCTATCCAAATATCTCTAATGTATTGACATTTGAAGAATAAATGTACAATAGCTTCCTTAGCACCTCTACATAAACAACACCAGTTGATAAATTATGTGTATTTGGTAATTCTATCAATTGTTCTTAACCTACTTTTCACAAAAAATCCATGGAGTAAATGTTGCATGAGGTATAAGATAACCTCACCATATGGCTTGGGTCCATGGCAACTTGGGAAGATGTTTGAACATTAACTTCTTGCAAGAAGAATTCAAATATTTGTCATCATGTTAATGTCTCCAAATGTATTTTTCAATTTTTTCATTGTAATGAGTCCCATAGATTTCATTAGTAAGTGAAATGGGAAATGTTGTGTTCTAAAATATTTAGTTATTGTGTACTACTAAGACTACTGAATTATTTAAAGGAATTGAATTCCTTATGGAGTCAACCAAATTGGAATTGATCAATGGTCTCGTAAATAGCAAATTATCATACCAAAATCTAGTAAATTTCCTATTACCTATTAGAGTAATAAAGTTCGTCTTATACCTATCCCTCAGCTTTATAATGGTATTGAGAGTAGCAGAGGGGAAGTAAGAACAGATTATAGCCTAAATGCTCCTATTCTTGATGTAGTAACTATGGATCCATTTGCATCAAAGGGATTGCTTGTCATCCATTAGTCTCCAAAGTCTTTTGATGATTAGAATTGTGTTCGTGGTTTTAATAGAATAATTCCCCAAATCTCCTTGGTAGTTAGGTGTGCAAAATTATCTCCATTTCATCATAGTTTTATAGTTTTTCTCCTTGATGCCAGTCTATAGGAGGTTATTGAACATGCTATCAATGATTTTCAAGATTGTACCTAGAAATTCTAAGTGGGCAGCCCAATAATTGATGATGGAGTTAATGAGCTAAGCCCTTCCTGCCCTTGATAAGTGTTTAAAGCTCCAAGTCAAAATTTTGTTTTGTATCTTATCAAGTAGTTCAGTATAATCCATTGCTTTTAATTTATATGGTAAGATGGAAATGCCTAAGTATTTCATTGGGAAATCATGTAGCTAAAAACTAGCTAAAGTTGAAATCGAATGTTGAAGATCTAAAGCACCCTTAGATAGGAATATATTGCTTTTGGAACAATTAACTTACAATCTTGAGGGTCTTTGGAAGATATTTAAAGATTTCATCAATGTAGAGAGAGAGCTAGCATCAACTCTTGAGAGTAATATTAGATCATCTACAAAATAAAGATTGGTGAGTGTAAATTTGCCACACTTTACGTGATATCTAAAGCTCTTTTTCCTTGTGACTACATTCTCAACAATCGTATGGAAAGTTTGCATCATTGAAGAAAAGTTGTATGCAGATAAAGGATCTCCTTGCCTAATACCTTTAGGACTTTGGAAAAAATTGGTAAGATGTCCACTTACCAAGATGCTATATGAAGAAGTCATTAAACATTGCTCAATCCATTATATGAAGATTCTTGGAAATCCTATATCTTTTACGATATTTATGATGAAGCACCAATCAACATTGTCATATGCTTTCTTGAGATTAGTTTTTATACAATAGTTGGGTTTACTTTTCCTCTTTGAGTAATTGGGAATGATTTCTTGAATTATCCTAATATTATCACCAATTATTCTCCCAAGTATATATGCACATTGAGTGTGGCTAATGTGCTTATGAAGAATTCCCTTAAGCCTCAGAGCTATAATTTTGGAAATGATCTTCTAAACAAAATTGCAACAAGAAATAGGTTTGAAAATAGCAAAACTATTCTAAAAAGACTTACAAAGGTCCTATTGATCTTTTTAAGGAGAATACCTTTACTAAAGAATTCCATCACAACTTCTAAAACCATATCATTAATGAGAGACCAAGTTTCCTTAAAGAAATTTACATTGAAGCTATCAGGACCAGGAGATTTATTAGGATGGAGAGCTATATTTGTGTCTTTAATTTCTCGCAGTGATACAGGTCTAGTTAGTTGTGTTTCATCTTCTGATGAGATAGAGTTTTGTAAAATTAGTTGCTTGGATGAGTGAGCATTAGAAGGTTTGGTTATAAGCTCATTGAAATATTCATAAACCCCTTGTATAAGCTGAAATTAAGTATTTAGAGTCAGATTATTGTATTAGAGAAAGATTATTTTATTTCTAGCTTTCTTTAAGACTATAGAATTGTCGAATACCAAAGTGTTCTTGTCTCTATATTTCATCTAATCCACCCCTGCCCTTTGTTTAAATAGGGAATAATCAAAAGACAGTGCTTGATTGTAATTGTGTAATGCTTCCCTTTCTCTTACCTTAATTCTCTAATTCCTATGAATGGTGTATAAAATTTGTTGTATGATTTCTAGCTCCCTTTTTGTTGTATTGACAAAGTGATGTGTGTTTCCAATATTAACATTGTATAGCATATTCATCTCCTTCTTGATTAGTCACATTTTCTTTGAGTAAATAAACTATATAGATCCTCTAATGTCATATCTCAATGTAGTCTATAATCTTTCGTTGAAACCAGCTAGTTGTATCTGGAATTCATTTAACCTGAAAGGATGCACACTTTTTTTATAGTCAAAGAGTTGAGACTGGTAGTATGATCAGAATCCATCTTAAATTTTATACACTTCTATCCAATATTTTCTTTATTAGATTAAAACCCAATTGCTTGTTGGTTCATATATAAAAACAACCTCCCATTGGTATATTAGTGCACTAAGCTTCTTCTAGGCATTTTCCAAGCTCCATGCATAAATAACTGACCTTGAACCTTCAACTTCCTCAGCCTTTAATATGGAATTGAAGTCATTTGATAGCGTCAAGGGGTAGTATTAGAACTGGCAATTTCCTTGGTGTGGTTCTATAGAAAATTTCTTTATTAAGCACCATTATATCCATCTATGAAGGAGACACATAATCTTTGATTGAGTTATCCAAGAAAGATTTCTAAAATCACCATTTGATTAGTTATAGTAGATAAGACAATAGTTAAGGAAATGGAATGATATAATACTAAATTTCTACCATTCGGGTGACAGGAGATGTTTGAGATGCTCTGCCACTTAGCTAGAAAATAATTCAGTAGCTTACATTCCTCCCTTCTTATTTTTTTCCCAAAATACCATCCATGATGACTTTGTTTTATAGGATAAGTTCTCTAATCATTAGGCTATTTATTGTGAGGTGTTAGCCCCCTCTACATTCCAAATAAGAAAAATCATAAAGCTGTATCCTTAGGGGACCTTAGGGGAGAGTTTTTTCTTTTGGTTTCATCTTCAGTTACTGTTTCAAAATTTGTTTCTATCTGTAATTGTTTCTATTGTTTTAGGAGTTATATTGAGATTATTCTCTACATTTCTAAGATTCCCATCTACCATAATAATTATCTTTGATTCCACCATCTATGTTGTCCTTTTTGAGTTTCATTGGTAATTTCACTATTTTCTACTAGGGGATTATAGTTTGCAACAATATTTGTACCTAAATTCCCATATGCCACAATAATTGTCTTTGACTCCACCATTTGTGTTGTCTCTTTTTACGCTTCATTAGTTATTTCACTGTTTTTACAGGGAGACTTTAGTTTGTAACAGCTTCTGTACTTGGCTCTTTATCACGTGAAAATATGATGAAGTGTCATTTTAGGTTGGTCTTATGTTTGTATAAGAATCGTTTTCTACCACAAGTGGAAGTTAGGTTGTTACAACATCTTCACTTGGCTTCATTATCGCATGAATAATTGCTGAAGTGAAATTTTAAGTTGCATTTTTGTTCTTATAAATCTCACTAATTTCAGCTTCTTCATTGACTACTGAAGTGGAATTTTGAAATGGGGATTTGTTAACATTCGTAACACTACTTGAAGTATCATTGTTGACTACATACTTCTCATTGTTTGTTAGCATTAATTCTTGATAGCTGCCTATTTTAAAAGTCCTCTCCATAGGTTCCTATTTTCGCTTTATACCAATTTGTGTCCTCCATGCATATTTGACTTGTAGTTGGTCTTCAATGGCTTCATAAAGTTGAAGCCATTGTCTCATTATTGCATTGTGTGCTTTGTAATTTTATATGTTTGTTGTTTTGTTTGCTTGAGGACAAGAAAACGTTTAAGTATGGGGATGTTGATAAGTGTAAATTGCATCATGCTTTAAGGCTCATTTTGATATGTATTTAATTATTAATTTAATTGTTATTATGTGTTTAGGTTATAATTGTGTTAGTTTGTTAATTATTGGTGTTTAAGTGTTTTTGTGGGTTAGTACAAGTCTTTGAGCTTAAATATTATTTTTTTAAGGTACCTTGACGTGTTTGTTAGTGTTTCAAGATCAACATCAAAGAACAAATAAGTTTTGGAGACATTCATTTCGAAACAACAGCCTACGATCATGGAACAATAGGCCACAATTGTGATAGAAACACTGGAGTTGGCCCACGATCGTGGCTTGTAATAACATGTTTTCCATACTAATGGTTAGGACATAGGAGCCTAGACCATTGTGCATGAGTAATAGCATTGAGAATTCACGAAATGCATTGCATTCACTTGCATAGTATTAACATACACACATGAATTACTATTTTCGTACACGTTGCAAAGATAGTATATGCACTTAATTGACATGTTCCGGGGTATGAGAGGTTTAACATGACCATTGTATGAATTGTGAATTGTGAATTGTATGTCTTAAATTTTAGGTTGATGGATTACAATTAGTAAATTGGAATTAATTGTTACAATTGGGAAATTTATGAATTAATATGTACAATTTGACTAGGAAAAATGCCGAGTGACAAGACAAGTTGATACATAGCAGTAGAAATATGTGATATATGGCATTAAAATTGAGTGAAATTTGGTTTAGATAATTGGGTTACAAGTGGTTTGAGGATTGAGAGACAAATGGACTAATTGTTAAGTGACATTTGGTACCATAAATAGAAGACATGTAGCATGACTCTTTATGTGACAAGTGTAATGCAAGTGTTATAACCCTTACCACATAAAGAACCCACATGTTACATACACACATGATACTCTAACAAAATTCTATTATCTTTTTATTGATGAAAACCCAATCTATTCCACCTTAAAATTTTAATGATCATGTAAGCTTGGAGAGCTAGGTTACTTGTTGATTTAAGGAAGCTTTTAAGCCAAACAAGTAAGTAAAATGTTAATCTTCATGGTTTGTTTTAATAGAAACATTTATGATGATTGTTTAAGGATGGATTGATTATGATAATGGTGTTTGATGAGTGCTGGTATATTGATGAATGAATGGATACCCTTGTGTTCTATTTTTGTGTACATGATAAATAATAGTTTATGAATTTTTGTATGGATGATCTTGAGTTGGAATTAAGGTGAAATTGATGAGGAATTGAGGTGTAAATAATGAACTATGAAGAATATGTTTTGAGTTTAGTATGAAGGGGTTAAAATTTGGAAAACAAATTAGAGGAAACGGGAGAGTAAATTTTCAGATAACTCATCCCGCGATTATGTGAAGTCCTCCACGATCGTGGCAATGTATTGGAAGTGAAATTTTCACTTTTATATGATTGTTGAACCAACTAAGGATAAGTTACTTTACTTTGGTGTTTTTGGACTTGATTGAGGCTTGAAATGAACCTAGTTTGATGTTGGATTAGTTAGTTAATTGTTTGATAAGTTTAGGTTGTTAATTGATGCTATAAATTAAGGAATGGATTATTAGATATCACGTATCTAAATCTATAATTTAAGAGTGTTAAAGTAAGGAAGTTGTTCCTAGGAATACAAATGTGATCCGAATGACATGAGTAATATGAATTAGGTATGAATGAATAAGAAATGGAATATTGTGTGATTTTATGATGCTAGAAAAGGATTGATGAATGTATGATTGATGATATAAGAATAATCAAATTACTTGAGGTATAAACCTAAATTGCAAACTAGATATATCCAAGTTACGATGTATGAATAGTTAAGATATGTGATTTAAGGATACATACCCGGGAAAGTCATTTGAGCATGCATTAAACATGACATATATACATGTGCCTGATTGAATATTTACATGATTGATCAAATTAGTAGTGTGTGTATATTATGTGTGTATTGTATGACTAAAGAAGCACAAACTAAATATCAACATCCATAAATTGTTGGTTCTTCAAGGTAATAGCTTATCTGGAGCATATTGTGAGTCAACCTAGATGTTTTCTCACCATGATTGATTTGTTTCTGTTTAAATTTCAGCTATTGAATTGTTATTAATGTGATTGTCATAATTCTGGACATTGATGGTCTGAGGAGTTTGATATTTGAGATTGTATTGGGAGCGTTTCCTAATTGTATGTGAATATGGAAAAATATGTGTACTCAACTAAATGTTGAATGTCAAACTTAGATTTGATGAATATGATAAATGACTGTGTGTAATGAATGAAAGTTATTGATTGCATATAATGTGAATTGATCCATTTCATCACATTATTATGCAAGACCAGATAAAGGAGTTGTGACTGGAGTGACGAGTTTGAAAAAGAGCTTAAAGCTCATAAATGCGCACAAAGAGCCACAGGCTCAGTTATTAATGAGCCCGATATCCACAATGGTACGGGACAGTATATGAAATGAGCCAAGTATCTACAGTGGATACGAGACAATAAAAAGGCCTAGGTCATAATAAAATAAAAATGAAATATATATATATATATATATATATATATATATATATATATCTATACATGTATTGTATTAAATATTGCAATGAATTACTAAATTATGATGGTATAGTGATATGCAGTGTTTGGGTATATGTTGATGACATGAATGATTGAGATAAATGATCAAATTATTCTGAAATGAGTATATGAAATTTATAAAGCTCATGATGTATTGTTGAGATGAGGTATACTGTGAATTTGGCTTATATTTGTGATGTTGGTGTTCTGAATAAGTGAGCACATCAATGATGGTTCACTCACTGAGTTCACAAACTCATCAAAATTGCAACGTTGATTTTTAGGTACAAAGGAGACCTAGAATTTAAGGTGATAGAGTAGAAGTATAATACTTGTGTTTAGGAATCAAGAATGGCTCAAAGTTCTGTTCAGCTAATGATGAGAAGCTTAGATAGAATACTTTTTTTTTAGTTTCTCATCTCAAGTATAACATTTTGGAAAATAGTAGCAAACTCTCAGATGTTTTTGGTTATGTAAATATATGTATTATGTAGTGTAATGCTACAGTGTAAGTTATGTTTATGAATGAAATAGACAAAGCTGATCTTTTAATTACTTATGTTCTATATGATGCTATAATAAGTGAATGTGATTACTCTAACATGTCATTTTCATAAGGTATGTTCTTGAATGTCCTCTGAATATTTGGGCATATGCTCTATGGTAGTGGTGTGTTACATAGCCCATATACCACGATCATGACAGAAGCCCGGACCCTAGCCTGCATTCATAGCCTGTGTCTGGAAAATGTGTAGACACTAAAAAATGTCAAGTTTTGATGGATTTTTTAGACCTTTCAGACCCCAAAAAATTATAAGGTTGCTCAAAACACAAAGGATTTTTAAAGAACAAGACAAAGAGTTAGAAAAGGATCTTTTGCATCAACCACTTTTGAGAAACCCTAGAGAGAATTCATCAAGAGATTGAGGAAGAGAAAAAGAAAGAGAGAAGAGCAGAAGAAGTTGATTCGACGTACTTCCCGAATCAGGAGATTTCCTGACGTTGCTGCCTCCTGTCCTCCATTTGATTGCATTTCCTATTTATTTCAGTTTTATCATTGTATAGAATTAGATTAAATAGTTGATGATAGGATCTAAATGTTGAGGATGTTCTAAACTTACCTTCGAAGTTTTATTCTTGAATTAATGAAATTTGATTGTTTTTATATTTATTGGATTTATTCTGATGAAATTCTGTGATTGCATAATTCGATAATAAACTGAGAGGGTGAATTGAATGAAAAATAATTAAATTGGGTTAACAAGAGATAGGTGATTTAATCGAATAAGAATTAAATCAAATCAGTAATTGTGCAAAGCAAGATATTGCATAAGTTCCCGACAGTTTATTGGACAACTTCATATCTAATTAGGGTTTTGGATAGGTTGTTAATCGACAGATTGCAATTTCCATAATTTGATTAGGGTTTATAATTTAGGGTTATTGGTTATAACGAGAGAGAGAGTAATCAACCCTAGGATCGTCTAGAACTAATAATTCGGTAATTAATAATTAATCAGGTTAGAGTTCAGGATAGGTAAAATTCCCTTTCTCTTAGTTGGTAATTCTCTTAGGTTCATTTTTAGGTGTGTGTCGCAATTGCTGAGTTATTAATATTTTTGTGATTGAATCTTGAATTGTTTTTTGACCTTTCCTGAGCCTCCAAGATCCTTCCTCTTTTATTTTCCATCCAAAATATCAATTCATAGTAAAAATTAGGTTTTTAGGCATATGCACATTTGGGTGCAAACCAATTTGCACTAAATGACATTTTCTTCTTTTTATGGCATTTTCTTATCTCATCTTCACTCTACTCCTCCTTATTCCACAATGACAATTGAATGTGAACATCAAGAAGATGGCTCAAAGAATGTGCTTTTAACGTACTTTAACTCTTATGCCTCCAAATTGTAACCTAAAACCAAATATGAACTAAAATGAATTGTTTTAAGCATTCCAAAGCATTAATCACTAAGTGTCACTACAATAGCCTGCTTCCATAACAAGGGTTAGAACCTTAGAATGTTGCATATTAGTAATATCATTGAGAATTAATGAAATGTATTTCATTCACATGCATAATATTCGCATACACACATGAATCATGATTTAGGAAACATTGCAAAGATTGTAAATGCACTCGATTGATATGTTCCGGGCTATGAAAGGTTTGAAATGATCATGATGTGAATTGTGTATTATTTATGTCTTGAATTTTGGTTTGGTGGATTATAATTAGTAAATTTCGAATTAATTGTTACAATTAGAAAATTGATGAATTAAAATGTACATTTAGCTTAGGAAAAATGTCAAGTGGTAAGATAAGTTGACACATGAAAAATTAAGATGACTAAGCCTATAAAAATGAGTGGCATTTGGTATGAAAATTTTAGTGACAATTAGCATAAGTAATTAATTGAATATGGCAGCAATGATTGAGTGACAAATGGCCTAGCATATTGGTGATAATTGGCAGCTTATATATAGGACAAATGGAATGCATGCCTAGTGACATATGTCATTGAAACATGGTGACACCTTACACCTAGTTGAACTAAGCTAGTGTAGAAAGTGCTTCTGCTGGAACATTCACCATCTTCTATTTTTCTCTCCACCGAAACTTATTTCTATCTCACATCTCTGTATTTTTGTTTAATTCTTGCTAAATTGCCACACCAAATCCATACTTTTACCCTTCATAAAGTTAGGTAAAGAAACTAAACATTGATGTTCTTATTGTGGTCTTTTACCCTTACAGGAAACCAACTTATTTCCACCTTGAATTCATGATGATCTTACATACATGGAGGACTAGGTTAACTTGATAAATTGAGGTGGAATTTGAGCTAAACAAGCAAGTAAAGTATTGATCTTTATGGCATATTTTAATAGAAAGATTATGATGATTGAATTCGGATGGATTATATATGATGTTAATGATGAAGAGTGCTAAAATATGATGGATGAACTTAGATGCCTTTATTCTTTGTTATTGATGTATAAAAAACGTGGGCTACAAGTTGTTATATGGATGAATTAGATTAGGAAAGAACTAGGACTACATGTATGATAGTGAATGATAGTTTCTATTTTGTTTTGATGTATAAAAGACAATAGTTTATTGTAACACCCCACTCCCGCTGGACCCGAACCCGATATCGATGGTAATACCCGAGTCCGTGCCCCTCGAGGGTGGCGTGTCACATCACTTAACATTTAAAACTCAGTATAT
>JANQBM010208034.1:0-22811 GCA_025594535.1 Erythroxylum domingense | reverse complement strand
GTATGGGTTTAAGAATTCTAGGATCAATTTTAGCGAATGTGCTTTATGGGTTCTCAAATTTGAATTCCTATTGAATGTGAATTGTGTCTTTTATGAAGGAAATCAAGGAGGGGATCAAGAGAGGCCAAGGGAGCAAGAGGAAAGACGTCCTTAAGCCAATTCCTAAGCAAAGCTTTCAGGTAGGTTTCATGTTTATAATGGGATAATGAGCCTTTATGTTTTCTTTTAGTTAAGAAAATAAAACGATTTTTTTTGGTTGATTAATTGTGAAAAAGATGATGTAAGTGCTTATGAAATATTTTGTGTTCACGAAAGACATGTTTTGAAAATGTGCCATTTGGGCAACATGTTTACAAGTTATGAAATGCAGGTTATATAGGTTTGGTTTGGTCCCTTAAGTATGTCAAGTGCACTTTGACTAAAGGCTTCTCTTGCCTGCTCGCTAGTGGCATGGAGCTCCTTCACGGACTCCCATAAGTTCATGGCTACGCAAAAATATTTTGTGGGAATGTCATAGTACGTTCTGTTCACGGCTATATGTGTAATACATTCTATTTTGGACCTACCCAAACCATTTTGATGTGTTTATGTGTTCATGATATATTAACAAGATTGATGCATACATAAATTGTTTTATTGTAAATTTGGTTGAAAATTTAAGAACCATGTGTTTTATGATTCAATAAGAATTTTTTTTATGACAATGAATGTTTTAAATGGTTTTGCTTGTTATTCGTTATAAACTTGTTGCTTACGAGCTTTTAAGCTCACCCACCTTTTCGCCCCATCTTTAGGTGAAGAAAATGAGATCGAGTGAAAGAGAATCTAGGCATCACTCCAAATTTTGCATCTTTTATGTTTAAGCTAGATTTGTAACCACAAGGCTTTAGTTGCATTTTGAGCAAATTACTGTTCATGTATCTTTTTGCATTTTGGGCATTTCGAGATATTGATGTATTGTGGCTGAAAATGCCCACTAAAGCTTTATAAAAACTTTTATATTTTGATGATTAATGAAGTATGTTTGTGTTTTGCAGATGGTATGTCAATTTTGTTCATTACATTTTTTTCAAGTTTTCCATAAGGCTGAGAATTTGTGTTCTAGCTTCGGGGGAAATACTGTATTTATTTAGGCAAATTGGATGAAGCTACCATCTTAGAAATTGTATATTATTTTTCTAGCTTTCGAATGATATATAGTATGAAATCTTTGGACATTGGAGTTGAGAGGTATGAGCATTATAAGTGGTGATGTTGCGTAGGAGGTATGTACATGACAACTATGATGAATAATGAGAGTTTGTGTTTATGATGACGTCATATCTTCTTAAGAGTTGCATCGCCTTAAGTTGACCATCTGAATCGTCTACTTTTTGCTTCTTCTACTTTTTGCTTCTTCTACTTTTGCTTCTTCTACTTTTTGCTTCTTCTACTTTTTGTTTCTTCTACTTCTACTTCTTCTATTTTGTGATTCTTCTAATTTTTGCTTCTTCTACTTTTGCTTCTTCTACTTTTTGCTTCTTTTACTTTTGCGTCTTCTACTTTTTGCTTCTTCTACTTTTTGCTTCTTCTACTTTTTGCTTATTCTACTTTTTGTTTCTTCTGCTTATGGCATTCGTTTGATTATTACATTCGTCTGCTTTTGCATTTGTCTGCTTTCTGCCTAAGTGACCGAAACTTCTTCTTCTGTATGCTATTCATTTGGTATCGTCTAGTCCATCTTTGACCCTTTAGACGATATAATTTGTTCCTAAGGTCTTCAAGAAAGTTAGAGACCTATAAGTCCTCTTTCAAACCGGCTAACAAAGATCTTGGTCCGATACTTATGACGAAAATTATGCTAGTTGCCCCAATAGAAAAAGGTTCAATATGATTGAGGAAAGAACCAAATTAAATGATTTTGGTGTCATTAGAGACTTAAGACAAGGGGGAACAACTTTTCTGAAGAGATCCAATTTAAATCCCACTTTGAGTTTTTCCAAAAATATGTTGAGAAATAGGAAAAGTGAGTTCTTTTTTATGATTGGCTGGTGTGGGCACGTCACCTTTTGCTTCTTCTACTTTTGCTTCTTCTACTTTTTTCTTCTTCTACTTTTTGCTTCTTCTACTTTTTGCTTCTTCTACTTTTGCTTCTTTTACTTTTTGCTTCTTCTACTTTTTTCTTCTTCTTCTTCTTCTACTTTTTGCTTCTTCTACTTTTTGCTTCTTCTACTTTTGCTTCTTCTACTTTTTGCTTCTTCTACTTTTTGCTTCTTCTGTTTATGGCATTTGTTTGATTATTGCATTCGTCTGCTTTTGAATTCGTCTATTTTCTGCCTAAGTGACCGAAACTTTTTCTTCTGTATACTATTCATTTGGTATCGTCTAGTCCATCTTTGACCCTTTAGATGATAGAATTTGCTCCTAAGGTCTTCAAGAAAGTTAGAGACCTATAAGTCCTCTTTCAAACCAGTTAATAAGGATATTGGTCCGACACTTATGATGAAAGTTATACTAGTTACCCTAATAGAAAAAGGTTCAATATGATTGGAAATTTTGGTGTTCTGAAGAGGTCCAAAATCCCACTTTGAGTTTTCCCACAAATACTTTTGGAAATAGGAAAAGTTAGTTCTTTTTCAGGATTAGCTGGTGTGGGCACACCACCTTTATGGGATGCGTGTCCAGATGTCACTTAGGACATCAGGCACGTGACTCTCAAGAGCGAGGTCCCAACAACTGAGGCCAATCCAAAGGATCAACTTAAGGTGATCACAATTTGTAGCGGTAAGCAATTAGAGGATCCAAATGTTCAACAAGATAGCCAATAGAAGGAAAAGGTAGATGATAAAAAAGCAGAGAAACCATATATATGTACCACCACCACCCTACAAGCCTAAGATTCTATATCCGCAAAGGGTGAGAGAAAATTAAGTCGACACTTAATTCTCCAAATTCTTGGAGAAGTTGAAAAAACTTCAAATTAATTTGTCTTTGTTGGAAGCATTGGAGTGTATGACCAAGTATACAAAGTTTCTCAAGGACCTATTGACAGGCAAATGCACTTAAGAGGACAATCAAACAGTGACCTTGATAGATAATTGTAATTCGATCATCACAAGCACAATGCCTTCAAAACTACAAGATCCAGGGAGTTTTACTATTCCACGTGTTGTTGGTAATTTTGAATTTTCTAAATGCTAATGTGATTTCGGCGCAAGTATTAACTTGATGCCTTTGTCTATTTTTAGGAAATTGAGACTAAGAGGCGTCAAGCTAACATCCATGTTTATCCAACTTGTAGATTAATCCATCAAGAGGCCATTTGGGGTAGTAAAAGATGTTTTGGTAAAAGTGAATAAATTTATAATTCCTGTTAATTTTGATGTGTTGGATTTTGAAGAAGATAAGAATTGTCCATTAATTTTCAGTAGGCCCTTTATCAATACTGGTAGAACATTAGTTGATGTGCATGAAGGAAAATTGGTTTTGAGAATTGGTGATTAGAAGGTTAAATTTAATATGAATAAATCCTTTGAGAAACCGGTGGATGGAAGTGCTTGTATGAAGATTGATGTTGTGGATGATTATGTGAAGGAAGTTGAGAAGGAAAATGAAAAGGAAGTTAAGAAAATTATTGAAGTGCATAGGGATGAGAGTGTGACTGAAGAGGAATTGAGTGAGGAGGGTGAGAGAGAGAAGTTAGAGAGAAGATGCACCCACACTACCTTCCATTATAAAGCCTCCCACTTTAGAACTAAAACCTTTACCATCTTACCTAAGATACATATTTTTAGGCAAAGGCCAAACCTTACAATCATCATTTCTGGCCAATTAAACATTAAGCAAGTAGAGAAAGTGGTAAAGACCATTCAAAAGAGGATGAGAGCCATGGGGTGGCAATTTTTTTATATTAGGGAGATTAGCCCCAATGTGGTGATGCATGGGATTAACCTTGAAGAAGGATGCAAGACAGTGAGGGAGAGGTAAATAAGGTTAAATCCAAACATGCAAGAGGATATGAAGAGGGAAGTGGTGAAACTTTTGGATGCATGTATTATATATCCAATTTTAAATAGTGAGTGGGTGAGTCCGGTGCAATGTGTGTCTAAGAAAGGAGGCATGACAGTGATGGAGATTGAAAAAGGTGAATAGATTCTCACTAGGACCATCACATGTTGGATAATGTGCATTGATCAGAGGAAGCTTAACTTAGCCACCAAGAAAGACCATTTTCCATTACCTTTTGAGGACCAAATGATTGAGAGGGTGGCTGGCCATGCTTTTTATTATTTTGTTGATGGATGTTCGGGATACAATTAGGTGTTCATATACCCACAGGACCAAGAAAAACCACTTTCACTTGTTTTATAGGACTTTTGCTTACAGGAGGATGCCTTTTGGTCTATGCAATCCACCAGCCACATTCCAAAAGTGCATAATGGCCATGTCTACAGATACGAATGAGGACTTCATGGAGATATTTATGGATGACTTCTCTATTTTTGGAGACTCTTTTGATCATTGTTTCTTTAATATGGATAGAGTGTTACAAAGATGTGAGGAGTCTTATTTAGTCTTGAACTGGAAAAAATGTCATTTTATGGTTCAAAAGGGAATTGTTTTAGGCCAAAAGATCTCATCCATGGGGATTGAGGTAGATTAAGCTAAGACTGAAGTGATTGAAAAGCTTCCACATCCTACCAACATCAAGGGCATCCAAGCATTTCTTGGTCATGCAAGATTCTACAGATGGTTCATCAAGGAGTTTTCTCTTATTGTTAGACCATTAACTAACTTGTTACTTAAAGATGTGCCTTTTGTTTTTAATCATAATTGTTTAGATGCTTTTAACAGGTTAAAGATGATACTTACAATAGCATCAATTTTAATGACACCAAATTGGTCACTTCCTTTCAAGATCATGTGTGATGCAAGCAAACATGCTATTAGCTGTGTACTCAAACAATAGAAGAAGAAAAAGTTGCATGCAATTTACTATGTTAGAAAAACCTTGATCGAAGCACAACTGAACTACACCACCATTGAGAAGGGGTTGCTTATAGTGGTATTTCCATGTGAAAATTTTCATTCTTACCTTTTGGGCACACAAGTTATTATTTTTAAAGATCATGAGGCATTGCGTTATCTATTTGCAAAGAAGGATTCTAAGGCTAGGCTCATCCGATGGGTGCTTCTGCTCCAATAATTCAACATTGAGATTAAGGATAAAAAAAGAGCAGAAAATGTTGTAACGAACCACCTATCGAGACTTGAAGGGGAACAAAATGAAGAAGAAGTGAAAATTAAAGAGCGTTTTCCTGATGAGGCTTTAATGATGGTAGAAAATCCTTTTCTTCCTTGGTTTGCAGATATTTCCAACTATCTCTCAGGGGGTATTCTTCCCCCTAATCTCTCACATCAACAAAGGAAGTGGTTCTTATTTCATTGTTCTCATTATATTTAGGATGAACCTGTGTTATATAAAATATATGTTGACAGTTTGTGTGTCCCTGAAGATGAAATGCTTGAAGTTTTAACCCAGGGTCATAATTCGGTTTATGTTAGACACTATGGAGTGAATAAGACAACTGCTCATATTTTAGAGTATGGATTCTACTGGCCAAACTTGTTTAAGGGTGCCCGAGATTTTGTATTACATTGTGATAGGCGCCAAAGAGTGGGAAAATTTTTTAAGAGAGATGAGATGCCACTTTCAAAAATTATGGAAGTGTAGATATTTGGTGTGTGGGGTTTGTATTTCATGGGAACATTCCCATATTCCCTAGGTAACTCTTATATATTGGTTGGAGTTGATTATGTGTCCAGTTGGGTTGAAGCAATAACTACTCCAACAAATGATCGCAAGGTGGCGTAATGATTCATCAAGAAGATCTTTACTCGATTTACGATGCCTAGAGCTATCTTAAGTGATAAAGGGAACCACTTTTACAACAAACCCTTTGAGGCTCTTTTGAAAAAAATATAATGTTCATCAAAGAGTGGAAACCCCCTACCATTCGCAAACGAGTGGCCAAGTGAGGTGGTGAATAGAGAGTTGAAAAATATTTTAGAGAAGGTAGTAAGCACATTAAGGAAAGATTGGGCTTTGAAGGTGGATGATTCGTTGTGGGCTTACAGGATAGCTTTCAAAACTCCCACAGGCACAACACCACATCGAATTGTAGGGCAAGGCTTACCATTTACCATTGGAGTTGGGCCATAGAGCCTACAGGACAATCAGGAAACTTAACATGGATTGGAAGTTAGCAGGAGAAAAGAGATTGTTATAACTTTGTGAGTTGAAAGAATTAAGATATGATGCTTATGAAAATGCCAAGCTGTACAAAGAAAGGGCTAAGAAGTGGCATGATGGCCATATTAAGAAGAATGAATTCAAGAGTGGGGACTTAGGGATTTTATTCAATTCATGACTTTGGTTATTCCCCAAAAAGCTCAAGTCAATATGGAGTGGCCTATTCAAGGTTAGTCAAGTGTTTCCCCATAGAGCGTTGGAGATAGAAAATGAAAATGGTGAAACTTTTAAGGTTAATGGGCATAGATGTAATATTTACTTTGGAGGGCCATTTCCATGAGAAAGGGAAGTACTTTCTTACTTTCCACTCACTCTTTTATGACTTCATATGGGATGGTCAACCTAATGACCTTGATTTAGCATGTTTATCTTTCATTTGTTTGTTTTTGTGCCAAGTTGTGTTGTTTTGATCATATAATATCTAATTTGGTTTAATTTATTTCACACTCCATTCTCTTGTTGATTAGGTCCCTAATGATACATTTTAAGATTACTTAAAGATTTATTGTGCATCATAGCTTATTGGAGGACAAAAGGACGAGAGGAAAAAATGTATCATTTCGATCGGAACCACCACCATAAGCCCATCTTATCCTTGATCTCTTCTATTATCATTTTTATGTTTTGTATTTTGTTTTTCAATATTTTTTTGTTGGTTTTCAATGTTTTCTTTTTCATACTGAGGATAATGTTTTGTTCAAGTGTGGGGAGGTAGTCTTTGAATTTTTTTCATCTCA
This sequence comes from Erythroxylum domingense, assembly GCA_025594535.1. Classification (NCBI taxonomy): domain Eukaryota; kingdom Viridiplantae; phylum Streptophyta; class Magnoliopsida; order Malpighiales; family Erythroxylaceae; genus Erythroxylum; species Erythroxylum domingense. The sequence goes on along the minus strand of JANQBM010208034.1, from coordinate 15,782 downwards.
TTTAGGATGCATGTTAGGTTGTCAATATTAGGTGTGTCATTTCCCTTACACTTTAATCTTTGGGATAAATGTGTTGCCATGAGAGTTTATCATGCTAGTTGGAATGAGAATAAATGCATGCGTGAAATTAATTTAGGATAATTAAGTGGAGAGTGAACCGTGTGGAATGATGAAAGTAGTTAGCTGCATGAGAGTGATGAAAGTAGTTGGCCGCATATGCTAACTCAAAAATTGACACTTGAACAATAAGATAATGTATAGAAGGATAATGGATTTTCATTTGAGCCTATATGAGGAATTGAGCCTTTATGACTCCATTATATAGTCATTTCATTTCCTTGTTTGTGTGATGCTTCCTTAAGTGATTACCTTTAGAACTTGCTTTGAATCGCCTTAAATATACCAGATGCATTGTAGATAGAAATGATTAAGGCCTTCTTACTTTAACCTTTAGCTTAAATGACCTACCATTTTATTATCCCTTGCAAGACCTATTAAGACTTTAAAATTTTGTTTCTCGAAATCACCTAATTCTAATACCCACAAACCCCAATAGCTTGCCCAATTACAAGTTAATAGAGTGTTAAGTGATACTTAAGTATGGAATCACAAGTTAAGAGCACGTTACATATAGTTGTTGTTTTCTGTTGATTATTTCTTTAGTGAAAAAAAAAGAACAAAAGTCAAATAAAAAGGAATAAAAAGGAATGAAAAAGGAATAACATAAAATAGCTACAATAAGTGTGAAGAAGTCATCTTATCTATTTGCATATCTTGGAGGTTTATCTTTGTCATCTTTTAGTACACTTAGTAGTTTATAAATGCTTGTGATAAACCCCTAAAAATTGTTTAACTCACATTACCCTAGCCACATTACAACTCAAAACAAAGCCCTTTTGATCTATCCTAGCATGTAACCATTGTGGAGAAGAATTGGTGTATTAGCAAGCCTATGATAGTATGGTTTCCTGTAGGAAGTTTGAGTGAACACTAACCATCAACCACTTGAGAGAAATGAGTGAAATTCATAAGGAAGGTCCATTTTTGATTTATACTTATCTTTGAGTGATGGTTTCATAGGTTAAGTTTGCTTATGTGCACTAATGAAAATTAGTCATATTTGTGTAGTAGCTTGAAACTTGAGTTAGCCAAAGTTTAAGGGATTGTATGCTTTAATCTTTATGAAAATGAAGTGATAAAATTTTATTAGTTGTATTTAATCTTTGATTGAGGACAAGCAAAAGTTTAAGTGTGGGGATGTTGATAGGTGTAGATTGCATTGTATTTTTATAGGTAATTTGATAAGCGCTTAATGGTTAAGTTGATTGTTTAGTGTGTATTTAGCTTAAGATTTGTGATAGTTCATAAACATTTGTATTTTAAGTGTTCTTTGGGTGATGACATGTTTTTGAGATCCAATTTTATATATATGAGGTGTCGTGATGAGTGTGTTAGTGTTTTAGGGCATTCGGAAGAGTTTTGGAGGAGAACCAAACCAAAACACATGGCCACGATCGTGGGGGACTTGCCACGATCACGACAGAAGCTCAAATATAAGGCCATGATCGTGGGGAATCTGCCACGATAGTGATAGAGAGCAGGTAAATTGTTCGCAAGATTATGCAGGCACTAAGTTTTACTATTTATAACCTCATTAAATTTCACAAACACACGGGTCGCTCGAGTACTACCAAAGGTGTCGATCCCATGAGGAAGGGAACTAATCCTAAAATCTAACGACAGTTAAGTTCTAAAAACCTAATTTAACAACTACTGCAAAAATCTAAATCAGTCGAGAATCAAATATGAGAAATGGAAGCACCCACAAAACAAACAAAAGCGAACTCACACACATAATTCAAATTTCAACCTAAAAGCGACCAATTGAGGCAAAGGGGGAATCTATTCAAACTTAAAGAAAATCTGCCCAATTATGAAATTTCCGATTTAATGAGCCTAGATGATCCTAGGGTGAATTACTCTCTCTCTAGTTATAATTCTTAACCCTAATTAATAATCCTTAATTCAAATTATAGAAATTGCTTTCTCTTGATCCGCAATTTATCCAAAACTTAATTTAGTTCTAACATTGTCTATTAACCTATCGGGAATCTATGCTCAATCTCTCGTTACATAACTCCACCAGTTTGATTGAATTCTCTACCTATCGATTTACCTAACTCTCGTTAACATAAATCGATGATTTTTACTGGCTCACCCTCTTAATTTATTACCCAGTTATGAAGAATTGAATTGAATCACAATAAATCTAAATAAAACACAATCAAATCAATTTTATGAATCTCAAGAATAAATAAACCTGAAGGTGAGTTTAAACAGAAAAATCAACACTCAACGACAAATAATTCTAATCAATCTCAAATTCCATACATCAATGAAATTGAAATAAAAACTAGAAGATACTGTTGGAATGGATCTCAGAGTCGCAACTGTGGGAAACCACCAATTCCGAAAAGTATGTCATGTCAAGCGTATCTTCATACCTCTCTTCTTTCATCTCCTTCCTCAATCGATTGATCTCTATCTCAGTTTACCCTCAGATTTTTGACAGAATCTCACATTTGTGCAGCTCTCTCTGCTCTCCAATGTCTCTGGAGGCTACTAGGTATTGTTCTATTTATTTGGTAGCAGCTCTAGGTTAAAATTGAGGTCAAAATGGTCCGAAAAATCACGCAAAAATTGAGTTTTCACGTCAGCCTGACATAGGCCACGATTGTGGCCCTGCTTGCCATGATCATGGGCGACACTTTTTCCTTTTTGTCACGATCATGACCTAACTTGATGCTCTCTATCACGATCTTGGCTCCTCGTGCATGATCGTGGCTTGGCTACCTCTGGCTCTTCCTCTTCTGTCACGATCGTGGCCTATGTGCATAATCGTGGCCTGTATGTTTTGGCCCGAAACTTTTTAAATCTTCACCGTTCTTCCCTGTTTACCCTGCAACACTAGCACACACATCAAGGTACCTAAAAAATATACAATTTAAGCTCAAAGATTCAAACTAACTCATGAAAACACTTAAACAAAAAAACTAATCTAATTAAGCCCTAAATGCATACTGAACACTTAATTTAACACAAAATACATAACAAATTAAAACATCATACAAAACATTACTATCAACATCCCCACATTTAAAAGTTTTCTTGTCCTCAAGTAAACAAAACAAACACACCATGCAATGGTGTGACAATGGCTCTAATCTTTATGAACTAAATTTAATCATGGACACACTCATTCGAATTACGTCAAATAATTAGCAGGCTAAATATGTGTCTAGGGGCTTTGAACTAAATATACAACTAACTCAAGACCAAGTGTTAACCTATTTACCTTTTTCAATTGTGAACACACATTAATAATTTTTCGGTCCCTTAGACTTGGTAACTGTTCCTAGGTATAATTCCATGAAACTTCAAGCATATTACAAGTCTGGTAGGTTTTTATTTAAACACACAATTTTTATTTTTTTAACTCGAGACTTAGCCTTTTACTCAGAGGAAAATATTTGTGATGAATGTCGATCTGGTTACTCAACTAAGTCATTTACTAACAGCTTGGTTGAAATGTCATTATAGCCTTTTTATACGAAGGCACACATTTGTGATGCGTGTCGATTCGGTTACCCAGCTACATCACGTTTTCAACTAGCTACTAGCTCTATTCATAACTCGAAGGCCAACGGAATAGGGTTAATAAACATTTATTAAACTTTTTTTCTGCCTTGTTGCTTTTAGTTATTCATTTCCATGAAAAATACTAGTTGAGCTACTTAACCTAAAATGCCTCAAATTATAAATGAATGTGACAATCTATAGGGTGCTAAATTTACACTAAGTTCTAATTAGGCTATATATTTATCCCAAAGGCCCCCTAATTCACTAATTTTGCAAGCTAATGATTGTTCACAACCTAATAGACCATGTCCAAAATTTAAAAAAAAATCACTCAATCTAAGCCATTGACATATTTGTGTACACAACACTTCCTTTCATGTTTTGTTGGTTTCGGATATCGTATCCAAACTGTTGCCCAGCGTTGGTCCTCTTTTTCCTGTTCTTCTGATTCCTCGCTCATTGATACTTCTCGTGCCTGCCTAGTTAGTGCAGAGCTCAAGCTTGCCTGACCCATCCTAGTCCGCACATGTGTCTTTTCATTTATTTCCCGCAGGCTCATGTTGGTGGAGTGAATGATATCTGTCCAAAATAGATGATGGTGGTCAAGGAACTCAGGCAAATGCACTATTAACCCCCTCCGATCCACACCAAAATGCTCTGTGATGGCCGAAACCTAGTACCCTATTCCAAGATGGTTGCTTTGCTTTTACAGAACTGCATCAAGAGCATTCAAAACCTGCGTGGATGTGCATACCGAAATACTATGATTTATGCACTAAAGTATGAATTGTTCCTTGATCGAACACTTGTCAATCTCTAATTTGTCAAAGACCAGCTGGCACATAAATTAGTGCAGCAGCAAGTGTTCATGTGACTAGATAATGTTGTTGTAGGCATTTTTTACATGAAAATGCTCAATTCCAGTCAGCTCATGTCAATATTGGGAGACACTAAAATCTTCATGTGGATCAATGATGGTGGATTCCGGAAATCCACACATCTCACACATGAGTTTGACCGTTAATTCATATGCTCTCCATCCCAATCTAAACCACATTTCTTTAGTGTTACTAGGGGTCAAAAGTTAAGGAAGAAAAGAACTCTAGAGTAAGTTCCTTATGCACAGGGAATTGGAACCGTATAAACTGGCCCCACTAAACTCTCTCGGCTAGGTTTTCTATCCGCTTACTCGCTTCTATTCGATCTAATATATCAAAATCAAAGTATTTAGACACAACAATTTGCCTAGAACTAAGGGAACAGAAACAAATACCTTCTTCCTCGGTGTAAATGGGAAATAAAGCTCCAAAATCTGCTGCTCGATCTTGTCTCCCCCATCTTGTGACTTATTATGCTCTGCAAGGCTCCGTCGGGCCAATTACTTATTACGAGGCATGTTTGGGTTGAATTTGAGCAAATTTAGAGATTTCAAAAATTTTAAAGAGAAGTGTGAGTGTTTGAATGTTGGAATTCTAGAAAGATAAAGTAAAAATGAAAGTGAAGGTGAAAGTTAAGTAAGAATTTAATAAATAGGTGGTAAAAAGGGTAAAATGGTAAAGTCGTCTCTTAAAATTTGCGTCCTCCCTTTTTATGGATAGTCGCAGGCCACGATCGTAGCATGCGGTATACCACTGAAGGAATTCCCAATCGCAAGCCATGATTCTGACCTGACAGGCCACGGTCATGGCTAGTACCTATATTCTGACACCAAAACCTTCTTCTCCAAATTCTTTTCTTCTCTTAGTTCATAGTTCTTCTTCGTTTCTCTTAATACGCTTGCGTACTCTTCCCCATGATTTCAAAATCCTATTCATTTTTGCTTTTATTGAACCAAAACAAGCATGAACCTAACTACAAAATTCAACTAGTCTAACAAGATTGAACAACAAACTAATTTTTTCATGGGTTGTCTCCCATGCAGCACTTCTTTTAACTTCGGTAGCTCAACGCTCCTTATAAATCTCACTGTAGTTGGAATGAATAATTTGATGATAGCTTCGTTATTAATCTCAAAGTCTGAATATTTGCTACCATATTGCGACTACCACCTTCCTTGGAGTTTTCTTTGCCTCGCCTTCTCTTTCATAAGTGCTTCTTTGGGAAAGCATTTACAGGATTCTCAATGTCTTCCCATTCTCCTTGAGGTTCGGGTTTGTTGTGATCCACTAGAGTTGAAGGAGCTCGGTATTCTCTAACAGACACCTTGAATGTCAGTTGCTCCTTCCCTACTCGTAGAGTTAGTTCGCCCCCATCTACGTCAATTATTGAGCGTAAAGTGGCTAAAAACGGTCGATAAGAATCATTGGAGTATCCTCATCTTCATTGATATCCAAAATATAGAAATTTTTGGGAAAAATAAAATTACCGACCTTTACCGGCATATTTTGTATGATTCCCATCGATCTCAGCGAAGTCTTAACAATCGTCTTAACCAAAAACTTTGTGGGCACTAACTCTCGTAACACCATTTTAAGACTGAGAGTGTAGAGCATTGCATTTATACTTGAGCCTAAGTCTGCGACTGCCTTATGTATAATCTTGTTGATACTGCAGGGGATGAAAAAATCCCCTGAATCATCCTTCTTCACTATGTTGGGGTTGCCTTCCAGTATTTGCTCCTTCCCCTTCTCTGTGACGGACTCTTATAATTTCAATTTAGATTGTATTTGTTTCATCACTTCCTTGATTTTGTTTGGTTCAATTTCTTATAACGTTCCTGCTGCCTTTCGAGCATATAATTCCTTCTGAGTAAAACATTGGTACGAAAATACCCGTCGAGTTACTTGCACCGATTTGCTCATAGTCTCATTTGGAAGGTCATCTTTGACTACTTGACCTTCTCCTTTGTCTAACTCTTCTAGCTTCTAATCCTGAGTCTGGCTTACGACTATGATACTCTCCTTTGAGTTCGATTTGGTGTTGTTTGGAAGAGTTCTAACATTCCAAGTTGACGTTGCTTAAGCGAGCTGCCCCACTTGGACTTCTAGATTATGGATGGATAAAGCATAATTCTTTGTAACTTGCTCGAATTTACTCTCAAGCCACCTATAGGCTTCCTCCATTCCTCCTATCTTTTCCAAAATTTTGTCCAATTTTGAATCCATCGAGCTTGTTTTGTCCTACTGGAAGCTCGATTATCCTTGGGGTCTGAACCGCCCTCCATTGTTTTTGTTAAACTAGGAGAAGTTTGGGTGATCCTTCCACCTAGGGTGTGTTGGAATAGGGATCATTACCCCCTCCACGTTCAAATTGCGCTCCCATATAATGAACTTGCTCTAGGTTGTCTTCTCTCATTAGAAAGCAGTCCAACGTATCATGATCCAATTGGTTGCATAGTTCACACTTAAATTGCACGACTTTTACTATAGCTGAGGATGATGCCTTCATATTACCAAGTTATTGCGTCAAGTTGTCGATCTTAGCTTGCATCTCCGTCATCTGATCGACAGTGACAACTCCCTTCTACTCCCCAAAGTTACTAGGTTGCCTACTACGTTCACAAGCTCATAAACAGCTATTGTTGACCATCTCCTCTATTAATTCCTCTGCTTCATCGACCATCTTTCTCATTAATGATCCTTCCGACCCCGTATTGATGGTGCCTCTAGTCTGTGGGTTTACTCCATTACAAAATGTCTATAGTAGGAACTCCTTGGATAAATTATGGTATGGTCATCTCCTCTGCAGATCTTTGTAACATTCTGACGCTTCATAAATAGACTCCCCATCACCTTGTTGGAAATTTGTAATTTCCTTAATAATTTTGATGGTCTTTGTTAGTGGGAAGTATTTATCCAAGAAAGTACTCACTAGCTCGTCCCATGTAGTGATGTTAGCGAGGCTTAGTGAATGATACCAAGCCTTCACTCTATCCCTAAGCGTAAAAGGAAAAAGCCTAATTCTCACTGCATCTTTCGACATCTGATGATACTAGAAAGTATCACAGATCTTGAGAAAACTCATGATGTGAGCATTCGGGTCCTTATTTGCTAGTCCATAGAACTGGACGTTCTGTTGAAGCATATTTAGGAGGGATGGCTTGATTTCAAAGAAGACCGCTTGAACAGGCGGTCTAGCCACTCCTTGGTTTGCAGGATTGAACCCTGGCCCCACAAAGTCCATAAGGGTCCTCTGTTGTTGCCTACCAGGGTTGACTTCTTAATCCATGTTGCGTTGGAAGTCCTTGGCCATTTTGCCTTCCTCGATCTCTTCTTCTTCTTCTCGCCAAGCTTTCCTAAGGGTTCATTCTAAACGTGACATATCTAAATCTGATGTCTCAATTATGTGACTAGAACCCCTCATGACTCTTGTGTTCAAGTAAGAGCATGATTCCTAAGTAAAACTAACCAAACACTAAAATAAAAATTAATGACTATACTAATGCCTTAAACTATAGAAATAAGTTGTCTTCCCCAGTAACGGCACCAAAAACTTGTTTGGGAGGTTATGCACGCGCTAAGTTTTACTATTTATAACCTCAGTAAATTCCGCAAGGGCATGGGTCGTTTGTATAGTAATTAAGGTGTCGATCCCACGAGGAAGGAAACTAATCCTAAATTCTAATTGCAGCTAAGTTCACAAAACCTAATTTAACAACTACTGTAGAAATCTAAATCAAACGAGAATCAAATACGAGAAATTAAAGCACCCACAAAACAAATAAAAGTGAACTTACACAACTTAGAAGCGACCAATTGAGAGAAAGGGAGAATCTATTCGAAATTAAAGAAAATCTATCAAATTATGAAATTTTCGATTTAACGGGCCTAGACGATCCTAGGTTGAATTGCTCTCTCTCGTGTTTATAATTCTTCACCCTAAATAATAATCCCTAATTCAAATTATAAAAATTGCGATCTTCAATTCGTGATTTGTCCAAAACCTAAATTAGTTTTAAAGTTGTCTATTAACCTATCGAGAATCTATACTCAATGTATCATTACAAGACTCTACCAGCTCGATTCAATTCTCTACCTATCAATTTACCTAAATCTTGTTAAACTAAATCTATGATTTACCCCAGCTCACCCTCTTAGTTTATTGCCCAGTTATGAATAATCGAACTGAATCACAATAAATCGAAATAAAACACAATTAAATCAATTTTATTAATATCAAGAATAAGTAAACCCAGAGGTGAGTTTAGATAGAAAAATCAACACTCAACTACAAATAATTATAATCAATCTAAATTTCCATACATCAATGAAATCGAAATAAAAACTAGAAGATACTGTCGAAATGGATCTCGGAGTTGCAACTGTAGGAAACCACCTATTCCGGGAAGTACATCGTGTCAATCGTATCTCTGTGCCTCTCTTCCTTTGTCCACCTCCTCAATCAATTGATCTTTATTTAGGTTTTCCCTCAGATTTTTGATAAAATCTCACGTTTGTGTAACTCTCTCGACTCTCTAATATCTTTGGTGGCTGCTAGGTACTGTTATATTTATTTGGTAGCAGCTCTAGGTCAAACTTGGGGTCAAAATGGTCCAAACAATCACCCAAATTTTGAGTGTTCATGTCAGCCTGATGTAACGTACGATCGTGGCCCGTGCCTACCATGATCGTAGCTGGCACTTTTTCCTTTCTATCACGATCGTGACCTGACTTAATGCTCTCCGTCACGATCTTAGCTCCTCGTGCAAGATCTTGGCCTGGCTGCCTCTAGCTCTTCCTCTTCTGTCACAATTGTGGTTCATATGTATGATCGTGGACTGTATGTTTAAATCTTCACCGTTCTTCCCTATTTACCCTATAACAATAGCACACACATCAAGGTACCTAAAAATATACAATTTAAGCTTAAAGATTCAAACTAACCCATAAAAACACTTAAACACAAAAACTAAACTAATTAAGCCTTAAATGCATACTCAACACTCAATTTAACACAAAATGCATAACAAGTTAAACCCTAAAACATCATACAAAACACTAAAATCATAAACTGGCCATGATCGTGCACCAAGGGACAATGATCGTGGCCTACGCGCATGCAGACAGATTCATAATCACTTTCAGATTTGAGTTTTCGAGGGACATTTCAGATATTTGAACCCTAGAAAGACACTAGGGTTATCTTAATTAGTTAAAACTATAAAATGATTATGATATAACCATAGAAAGGAGATTAGATTATGCCTAATTTTGGAAACCTAAATAGAGAGAGAAAGAAGAGGGAGAGAAAAGAAGAAAGGGGTCCCGATACCGAAGCTTCCCAGAATAGGTGATCTTTCGATGCCGCCGCTCTCCTAGGTCATCCAACCTGAGTTTCATTTCCTCCCCATTTACTTTTTTATTCATTTAAATGTGTAAGGTTAAGATGGGTTGTATGGTTAGATTTTGAGTTGATAATGATGCTCTAACTTTACCTTCGGGATTTTGCTTATCTTTAATGTTAATCTAGCTTCTTTGTGTTTACTTAAGTTGGGTGTTATGATTGATTAATTTATGAGCATTTTTCATTAACAAACCAAGAGGGTGTGTAACATCCCATTGCCTTTGGGAGGTTAGAATAGTAAATATGAGTGATAAATGAGAGCTTAGAAATGCATTTTTCATGCTAATGCATAATATGGCATACAAATACACGCGATTAGGGAAGGTTTTGCATATGAAAATAATTGTACATGCATTCATGAATGATTCCGGACATATTTGGACTGAGTTGTCATTTTTGGGAAAAATGTGAAATTGGAATTCATTTAAATTTTTATTGATTAGTGGACTTATTATTCTATTTGTGAATTTTGGTGAATTTAGGGTCTACTTTGGAATTTATAGAGTATTATGGAAAATAGGAAAAAGAAGAGAAGAAATCAAATGACGAATTGGAGATAGTTAGATTGCAAAGATGAGAGTTAAAAGGAGTTAGTTTCAAAAGAAACTAAGTTAGAACTTAGATCTTAGGAAAAGTGACAAGGGTAAAGTTTGCCTTTATTATTTGTCAGAAGTAAGTTTGAGTAATCCGATAGTTAACCTTGATTTTTCATATCCCTCACCATTTCCTCTACCACTAAGTGTTTCTTCTGTCTTAAGAAAAACTATAAGTTGGTTGGCGTTCACAGAGGTTTACGTAATTTTGTATGGAGTTAGGGCATGAAGATAGAAGCTTTTGGAGTCTTCAACAAGTAAGTGGTGAGTAAAATTGTTAGAGTTGTGGATTTTTGAAATAAAGTTGATGAATTTATTGTTAGTCTATAATCATAGCATTTATGTATAATTATATTCTTGAACACTGTATTAAGGGGATGAGAATTTGGGATATGGTGTTATTTAGGTTTTGATGGGTTATTAGTAACCAGGTGTTGTGGAAATGGTTCTTGGAGTTGAAATAGCAATGAAATGATCTATACGATTAGTATAGAGAGTTACATATGGAAAGGTGATATGCTCTGTTTCTTCACCGAGCATGTATGAATATATAGGTTTTTGTACGAGAGTTGATCAAGACTAAGAGATGTCCCAAAAAAAGGTTTTTGAGTTGAGGAGTGTAGATAGTATTGTTTTAGTCTATCTTCTACTTTCTGCTTCTTCTATGATAATGTCACATCTTCTGTGATGACGTCATATAGTCTTAAGCTGACCATCTGATTCTTCTATGATGACATCACATCATCTTAAGTTGACTTTCTGCTTCTTCTGTTGTTGACTGAAACATCTCCTTAGGTTTTTTGGTTGAGGAGTGTAGATAGTATCATCTTAGTCTATCTTTTGCTTAGTCTATCTTCTGCTTCAAATATCTTCTGCTTAGTCTAGCTTCTGCTTCGTCTATCTTCTGCTTAGTCTATCTTCTGCTTAGTCTATCTTCTGGTTCTATCTTCTTCTTAGTCTATCTTCTGGGTCTACCTTCTGCTTCGTTTATCTTCTGGGTCTATCTTCTACTTAGTCTATCTTGTGAGTCTATCTTCTGCTTAGTCTATCTTCTGCGTAATCTATCTTCTGGGCTTATCTTCTGCTTAATCTATCTTCTGCTTTGTTTATCTTCTGGGTCTATCTTCTTATTTTATCTTCTGAGTCTATCTTCTGCTTAGTCTATCTTCTGGGTCTATCTTCTGCTTAGTTTATCTTCTACTTAGTCTATCTTTTACTTAGTCTATCTTCTGAGTCTATCTTCTGCTTAGTCTATCTTCTGTTTAGTCTATCTTCTGCTTAGTTTATCTTCTACTTAGTCTATCTTCTGCTTAGTCTATCTTCTGCTTCGTCTACTTTTTTCTTATATGACCATAACTTCTTCTCTAGATCTCCAAATGATATGATTTTTTAAACCAATAGATTCCTGACACAGTGTTCTATCCCTCCATAAACTTTTGTAGCATTCCGAGTTAAAGCGAGAAATATTGATCAAATCAAAGTGTGGAATCTGTTGGAACAGTGAAATAGGATTTTCTTACTGAACACCCTTCATTATAAGTAGTACATAGATGAGTTTTGATATGAAAATGATTTTGTGAATGAAATTGATGGGAAGATACCCATGATTGTCATGAACATGCAATGTACATAATTCATTTCATACATGTGCATTATTAAACACTCATAATTTTGCACATTGTGATATATATGTATGGTGTTTGATATAGAGGAGCAATTGGAACGTCAACCTCTAGATGTTGCCGAAACTTCTAGGCATTAGCTTCGGGAGCAACTAGTGAGTAACCTAGACGGTCTCACTTAATTACTTGTTTGTTTAAATTCTGTTTTGAAATGGTTGAATGAATGTGGCTTGATTGTTGATTCCAGATAACAAAGGTCTGATGATTGTGATATTGGATTGAGATATTAAAGTGTTGCTTGTATGTGAATGTGCAGAACTATGTGCTTCAAAATATGATTGATTATGAAAGATTCCTTATGTAACATCCCATTACCTATGGGAAGGTTAGAATAGTAAATATGAGTGATAAATGAGAGCTTAGAAATGCATTTTTCATGCTTATGCATAGTATGCAATACAAATACACGTGAATAGTGAAGGTTTTGCACATGAAAATAATTGTACATGCATTCATGAATGATTCTGAGTATATTTGGACTGAGTTGTGATTTTTGTGAAAATTGTGATTTTGGAATTTATTGAGTTTTATGGAAAACAAGAAAAAGAGGAGAAGAAATCAAATGAAGATATGGAGATAGTTGAATTGTAAAGATTAGAGTTAAATAGAGTTAGTCTCAAAGAAACTTGGTTAGAATTAGACTTTAGAAAAAGTGACATGTGTAAAATTGCCTTTATTATTTGTCAGAAACAAGTAATGAGTGATCTGAGAGTTAAAAAGGGGGTTTGTACTTTTCTTAAGTTCTACTCTGTTATCATCTTCTCCGAATTTCTTCTTATACACTAAGTTTTCCATCAAACTCTTTCTAAGAGTTAACTTGATTTTTCTTATCCTTCACCGTTTCCTCTACTACTAAGTGTTTCTTCTACCTTAAGAAAAAACTAGGAGTTGGATAGTGTTCACAGGAGGTTACGTATTGAAGCTTTTAGAGTCTTCAACAAGTAAGTAGTGAATGAAATTGTTAAAGTTGTGGATTTCTGTAATAAAGTTGATAAATTTATTGTTAGTGCATGATCATAGCATTTATGTATAATTATATTCCTGAACACTGTATGAAGGGGATGAAAATTAGGTTTTGGTGATATTTGAGTTTTGATGGATTATTAGTGATCAAGTGTTGTGGAAATGATTCTTGAAGTTGAAATAGCAAAGAAATGATGTATAGGATTAGTGTAGAAAGTTAGAAATGGGAAGGTGATATTCTCTGTTTCTTCACTGAGCATGTATGAATATATAGGTTTTTGTACGAGAGTTGATGAAGACTTAGAGATGTTCAAGAAAATGGTTTTTGAGTTGAGGAGTTAGATAATATCGTCTGTGATGACGTCACATCGTCTGTGATGACATCATACCTTCTTAAGTTGACTTTCTGCTTCTTTTGTTTTTGACTGAAACATCTCCTTCTATGTAGTATCTTCTATTCCATTTTTGACACTCTAGAAGATAGAATTTGTTTTCAATGTATTCATGAAAGTTGTAGATATTGAAGTCTTCTTTCAAACCATCTAAAGAACACCAAAATCAGATATCTATAGGGAAAGTTATAGCAATTTTCTCGTTACATCTGTCTTTTCCAATTCATCTGCCTTTTCATTTGGCTTCATCTGAACCTATCGTCTGTCTCATTTTTGATCCTCCAACGATAAAATTTGTTTTCAATTCATTAACGTTCTAGATCTTGAAGTCTTCTTTCAAACCATCAAAAGAACACCTAAATCTGATATCTTTAGGGAAAGTTATAGCAATTTTCCTGTTGCATCTGTCTTTTCCAATTCATCTGCCTTTTCATTTGGCTTCTTCTGAACCTATCGTATGTCTCATTTTTGACCCTTCAGACAATAGAATTTTTTTTCAAGGTCTTAATGAAAGTTGTATATCTTGAAGTCTTCTTTCAAACCATCTAAATAATGCCCTAATCCGATGTTTGTAGGGAAAATTATGGCAATTTTATCAATGGGTCTACCTTCTGCGTCTATCTTCTGCTTAGTCCACCTTCTGCGTCTATCTTCTGGGTCTACCTTCTACATCTATCTTCTACTTAGACCTTTTGCTTCTATCTTCTACTTCTTCTACCTTCTACTTGGTTTACTTTCTACTTTGTCTACTTTTACTTATATGACAATAACTTTTTCTTTAGATCTCCAAATGATCTGATGATTAAACCAATAGATTCCTAACACAGTTTTCTATCCCTCCATAAATTTTTGTATCATTATAAATTGAATTGCAAATTATTGATCAAATCAAAGTGTGGAATCTGTTGGAATAGTGAAATAGGATTTTCTTCCTGAACACCCTTCGGCATTTTTGTTATATCTGGATCTATAGGATTCCAAATGAGACGCTTTTTAATTTGGAGTAAATTATAGATATAGGCTTACAAATTGTCTCAAGAAGTCTAATTTTGATTCTTTCTCTAAGATATTAAATTTCTTGTTGGAAGTTGTACGTAGTACACTGTTTTTGATTGTGAACAATCAAAAAATGTAGAACGTATATCTTCCAAATTTTTGAACCAAATTGAGTGATTTTGATGTCAATAGAAAGATAAGACATAGAGGCACACTTTTCTATAAGATAGTAAGACCAAATTACATTAGTTTCTCTTCCAAATTGAATGTGAACAATAGACTCGAAAGTGTGACTTGGAAAAATCTGAAGTGAGTCAATAAGAAATAAATTAAGATTCTAATGGTCTTAGCCAGACATAAACCTAATTATAAATTGTACTTAGATGAGTTTTGATATGAAAATGATTTTGCGAATGAAATTGATGGGAAGATACTCGAGGTTGTCATGAACATGCATTGTACATAATTCATTTCATACATGTACATTATTAAACACTCATAATTTTGCACATTGTGATATATATGTATGGTGTTTGATATAGAGGAGAAATTGGACGTCAACCTCCAGACGTTGCTAGAACTTCCAGGCATTAGCTTCGGGAGCAATTTGTGAGTAACCTAGACGGTCTCACTTAATTAATTGTTTATTTAAATTCTGTTTTGAAATGATTGAATGAATGTGGCTTGATTGTTAATTCTGGACAATGAAGGTCCGATGACTGTGATATTAGATTGAGATATTGAAGTGCTACTTGTATGTGAATGTGCAAAACTATGTGCTTCAAAATATGATTGATTGTGAAAGATGCATTCCATACATAAATGTACAATCAGATAATGACAGTTGTGACTAGAGTAGCCACTGATTAGAGATTAATGCTCAAAGTGTACAAAAGAGCCTCGAGCTCAGAAAGTGATTAAGAGCTTAAGGCTCACTACGTAAAATGAGCCCTGTATCCCCATCAGAGAAGGGACAGTTATCAGTGAGCCTGATATCCAAAAATAGATACGGGACAGTTTAGGCACTCGGTCACAATAACTTAATAATTGAAAAATAGTCTCATGAGCATTCCATATGCATCTGCTTAACTCTATTCAATTGATTGAAAATGCAATTTGCCTATGCTTAAGTAAAAATGTGATATTGATGTTCAGTACAATGTTGTGTTGCATGAATTGAGTGAATCATCGATGATGGTTACCTCATTGAGTTCGCAAAACTCACCAAAATTGCA
>JANQBM010207531.1:0-22821 GCA_025594535.1 Erythroxylum domingense | reverse complement strand
GACTAATAATATATTTTTTAATTATTTATATAACAATTAATAGTTTATTAAATCAATGAACTTTTTAGTCATTTTATCTCTTTTCAGCAACTACAACCGCACTTGCCACATACCTATTTTTACGTTTCAGCAATTACCAAAATAGCAATCCTAAACACAAATAAGTACTTATCATTTCAGCAATTTGATTTCAGTAGGTTATCAACCGCCACCACTCTCTCAAACTAAGCCTAAGTTATGTTGTTGCTCTTATATTAGCGCAACTTTGGCATCTTCCATTTTTTAGTTTACGGACTTATATCTCTTTTGTTTGTCATTTCCAAACTTAGATTAATGAGGAAGTGCGCACAAAATTATAATTTTAATCTTAACAAAAATTATATGTGGATGCTGGCCTACCTTTATAAAAATATTCAGTGATATAAGCAATGCCTCATGACATTGTTAGTATATGCCCCATAACCAATCAGTGGGGTGTGAATTTTACGACATAATTATTTAAAGACACTTTCTATTTATATATATTTTTATTAATTATATTCTATATTGTAATTCTAAAGATAAAATCTCTAAAATAAATTACTATTTAATTGAAATTATGATAAAATCATAATTATAATATTCAATTTGTATTTATGTATTATTTTCAAATTTTTCCTAGTTATAGTTCCATCAAGACAAGATATTGATGAAATAGTAAAACTAGCATTTATTATATTACTTTCTTATAAAAAGATAATTAATCTTATAAAATTAAAGTACGAAGATATTTAAAAAATGTGTGACTGCTTACTAGAGACTAGTTTGAGTAGTTTCACTAAACTAACATGATTATAAGAATATCAAATGAAATATTATTCATATGTTTATGAATTTCCTTATTATGATAGTTGTATAATTAATTCTTAGACTCGAAATTAACAAAGTATCTCATGTAGGAATTAATATGATTTGAAGCTATATATGCCCTAATTTATTTAGAGTAGCTTAGTCAATTGTACTTTGATATAAAATAAATCATAAGGTGATAGTTAAATAAGTCAATAAAAGATTTGTTACTATAAAGTAATTGGAAAGTATAATCTATTATTCTTAATTAGTAGTTATATAAGGAATACTCTAGTCATAGTAAATTGAGATTTGAAAATGTATTTTCAAATATCAATTATAAATCAATTATCAATTAACAAAAACGAATATGATTGGATTTAAAAGATTAGACATTAAATCCATGGGCTATGTCTAATTGAAATATTAGAAAATGAAATGATTAAACTATACATCATAACTATAGATGAATAGGTTGAGTTAAGCTACTTTGATATTCCTAATATTTGAATAGTCATGATATGTTTTTAGACATTAATTTTGATCTACGATTATAAATCATTTAACCAAAGAATTAAAAATAAATTAAAATGAGGTTTAATTTAACAAAATTTAATTATGAATTATAATTAAAATTTATAATCATTGTTAAAATATTTAAAACCTAATAGGTCACATATAAAAAGAGTAATTAAAAAGAAAAAATCAAGTTGGACATAATTGTGAAATTTAAAAAACTCTAGGAATTAAATATAAGATATTTGATTTTATTAAAACTAAATTGTTATTATAATTAAAGTTAGACTTTAATATAATTAACAAGTTTAATTTTAATAAGAAAGAAACTCTTCTATCATTCTGTATAAATAAGATGCAGATATAAGGGACCTATCACTTTGCCTTTTCCTCTTAAATATTGAGCTTTGTTTTGGGTCATGTGAATACCATTAAAGCTTAGACATATGGAAAGTTTTTAGTTGACACTTCGAGAAGAAAATTTTATGTCATAATTTGAATCAAATACATTTTAATCCTTTTGTATTTATAATTTGTATTTTTTCAATTTATTTAATTAAATAGATTTGAAAAGAAATTTATAAAAAATTATTTACTCATTACACTTGTGAATAGATCACATAAGGAGGGCTTTGAAGTAATTGATAAAAGTTGCTTTTTTATAACTAGAAAGTCACAGAATTAACTTCTTTACAGAAAATGCAAGGAGAAAGCTACGGTCATCGATGTCTCTTCCCCATTTATATACTAAATATGTTGACTTTGATTTGTGAATAGATCAAGGATAGTTTTTTAACAGTCACATCAAATTGAAGGTTAATATTGATATAAAAATAAATAAAAGAAAAGGTTAGAGAGTATTTATGATAATCTTATCTATAACTTATTTTATTTTATTATAAATAATTATTAATACATAATACTAATCATAATCGTCGTAAGGATTACCAAAATAATATTTATTTAGCTTAAGATATTTAAAAGAAAGGTTTTGGACTTTCACATAGTCAAACTTTTAAACACAATTTACCCTAATTCAAACTTTAATTTGTATTACTAAAAATTTACTGACCTACCACCGATTTCTAACTAATATAGGATTATTTTAACATTCAAGAAACTATTCAAAATGATGCAACTTGCTAAGGGATGCAGAATTTTATGCTTCATATAACAATTTTGTTACATTTCAAATAACTGATCTCTTTTATTAAGTAATTTATTTGAATTATATGGCTAACAAATGATTACATTTGTTTTAAAATTTTATTTGATGTACATGTAAAAGAAAAAAGGCATTATTAAAAATAGTCACGTTGAGCCCCTCGGAGGAAGTTAGTAGAGTAGGGGGCATGAGGCCAAAAGATTTTATGTTCAAATCTCATTACTTACATTCTCTCGATCGAATATGTCATATAAGGTTTACTTAGTGCAGAGTACCCAATTGACCTGATTTGTAAGCTATTACATTAATTTGGAGGTTTATATATCCAGTGCACATCCAAAAGATAGCGGTTGCGGTTCCTCCATTCTAAAAAAAAAGTTAATCCCGCCTTAGCAACTAGATAAGATATATTTTAGTTTTCTATTTGTAAAAATACAATAAATCTTATAATTTTATATATTAATAATTTCCTTTTTTTTCTTTCCATCTAGTGGATAAATAAATCTTTTTGTTGGGTCTAAGTTTAATTGAAGTCATTTAAAATTGAAAAAAACTTAATTTAAAAATTTAGATATTGAATTTAAATATAACTCAATTCTTTTTAATATATAATGATTTTACTAATAAAATTTTAAATGTATATATATGAAAATTTTAATTCAAATTTTGACTATATAAATATTCATACGACTTGGTTTGAAAACATGATAATTATGCATTTAATTTGAAGTTAAATTACTTTTAAAATATTTTTATTTAAATATAATCTTTTTATGCTTATAACTTGTTTCAAATAGTGGAAGATTTAGGACTCTAAGAGTATGTGATGATAATCAACTTAGAAATGAACAATAATAAAAATAAATTGTCAAATCAACTTAGCAGACTTTTTTAAAAAATATCATTCTTGATCTAATGGTAATTTCTATTAAGAAATTTACCAATAATAAAACTCAGTAGAAAATCATATTAATTAATTACATAGTGTATTTAAATATATAATCAATAATAAGTAGAAGATATATTTGTATTCAATTACCGTGTTCATGTTATTATTACATATACATAAACAGGAACTATTGTATTTAGCTATGATATGAAAACCATCAATTAAACCATAACAAAATAAAGGCTTCATTTCACTTACCAAATTTTATTGGTCTCCTACAATAAGTTGTGAAATATCACTTTCTAAAACGTACATAACTCTTTAAAAATCAATTTTCTGTCATTAAACATTAACTTGAAGTGTTCTTCATATTCTATGCTTTCAAGTATTGATAAACTTTTACCACATGATTTCAAATTTTTATGTACTTCGAATCCTTAATTCTAAAAGTTAATCAAATGGGGACGATGTAAAAGATTAACATGGGATGAGTAGATATTTATATTTTTCTTTGTGTGAAGGAGTGGGAAATAGAATGTGGCGTCACTACTGATTTAGTTATGATATCACACTAACGAATATGTGCTTTTCAACTATAAAAGCACAGTAATTTCCATATCAAAATTCAAACTTATAGAATAATAATTTAAACAGTAATATTATTTCAAGAATTAAAAAAATAGATCTTTCTATCATTGATAACGCACTAAAAATTGGATGGACTTGGAATTCTCAAATTGTAAGGACTCAGACAATTTCGGATCAAGGGTTGATCTTTAACCAATGTTATCAAATACCTTAATGAATAGATAAACACAAAGATAGGGAGCGAGTAATGCAATGTTATCAAATACCTTAATGAATAGATAAAATAGACTTTGTCTGCGGCATCATCCTTGTGGGTTCACATTTCATGTGGGGAGGAGAACGAAAGTTTATGGAAAATGGGCGTTACCTGAGCCCTTTAAAGGTAACAATTCCTGAAGTACAGCGGGTAGGAAAGTGAAGCATAATTATGCAAAAATTTGAATCATAAGACTAAAAGTTGAATTATAGTTTGAAAAGCAATAGTACAACCCAACTTATGATCTTATCTTTAAATTGAATGTTTATTTTTGGTCTGTCAAATCCGAGCAGGGAGATGGGAAGGAGAGATATGACACCTAATAAGGGATTGTTGACCGTGACAAATCTCGACTAATTTTTAAGGGGAGGCAAGAAGAGAGAGTAGCTGAACTTCGCAACGAGTGAGAGAGGAGAGAGTGACCGGTAAAGAGACGAAGCATGCGTTCAAATATGGAAGAGGCCAGAGCAAGGGTGGCGGTAACTCCCCCTTGCCACTCCGGACTACCGCCTTTGCGTAAATAATCAAACTGAACAAAATTATCTAGTTATTGATTTCCCATCATTCAAAAGAATGATTGAAAGACAGGGATAACTGAATACATGGCTGTTCTCCATTACACCTCTTTTACAAAGAAGGAGGTCTAGATGAGATGTTCTCTTTATTCCAAAGGCAATCAATCAACTTTGCAGATTATTCTAAAACAATAGAAAGTAGCTAGAATCTGGAATATTTAGATTGCATTCACACACCATCTATTTATTAGTTCTCCTTTTCTTTTCTTGAGTGCGAATTAAGCATTGAGTGCAGCTTACACAATAGCCATATTTCATAAGTTTCTCACTTTGGTTAACCCCATATGCATGGAAAAAGAGCTAATCAGTCGTGGCCTGTCCTTGTCCGTGACCGGAGGGTAAAATAATGAATAGAACAGTACTGGCAGAAAATGGATCTGAATCCTTAGGCTAACATTTTGACACGTTGATGTAGCTAGAAAGCCTCGCAATCAACTGACGACAGTGAATTTGTATGGGAAAACAGCTCTTCTCTTGGATGAAACAAGAAGCGGGTGGGCATAATTGTCAAGGGCATAGTAACGAGGCAAATGGACCCATTGACCTGAATGGATCGTTGATGTTGAGACCCTTAAAGGGTTCTTTGTTTGGTCTCATTTGTAACCCTAGTTGCACAAATGCCTTTTGTAAACTTCTTGTTCCTTTTCTGAAATATTCCCTTCTAATCCTTCAACAACTTCGTCCATCATCATCTGATTCCTACATGACACTGATTGACTTTCTATGCAAACGAAAATTCTCAATGATTAGACAATTTGTCACTAGATATGCTAATAATATATAACCATTAGATATACTCATCTGTTCGTGTACTGTTGGTTCATTTCAGCTGGAAAAGGAAAAAATAATTAAGAATTATGCGTTTGACGTTAATTGTGCTACAAATAGAAAATTCTCTTGAGTCATAAATGCTCAAAAATTGTGAGTTGGCAACACAATACGATGTGCCAATATCACAGATGATGGGATGATACTACAATTTTCCAACTAAAGCCAACGTGTTAATCGAAGGGTTATTATCATGTCACTTGATAAGAGGAACGAGAAGATGCTTAGAGTATATAAAAAATGTCTTACGCCAGGGATATCTTAAACATTAGGGAAGCTGCATATCTTTATCGATTTTTCAAACTATATATTAAGTTAGCCTAGGAAATTGGTATTAGTCTTAACCCTATAATCAGATGTAGCATTTACTTTCTTTTGAGAGTTAATCTAGAATTTCTCCTAAATAATTAATTCTTTTTTTTACCTAAAACAATTTATAATTATCATTAAAACAAAATTAGACTCAATGCAATAATAGGCAATTAAACAAAATTTATAAAAAATATTTTAACTTTAAATAAACTTCAAAAAATAAATATAACTATTTTAAAATTCTTATTTTCAAATTTATCCTCATGTAACAAATTTTTTAATTTTCAAAAGAATTAATGCAATAAAAGAATAACATGCAAATATGTATGCCCTCTTTTCTTCACAGTCAACCTTGTGCGGTATCTGATGACAATAGAGTAGTTGGGACGAGGCCTAATAGTGAACAGTTTTTTAAATTGAATCCTTCATATTTTCATTCCTCATCTTTCATTTTTACTATTGCTAGTCCAATCTCCATTACTCTTAAGGACACCTTTACAAAATCAAGTCACAATGTTAAATTTAAAAATAATCTATTATATTGTTAATACATTTCATCTTTGATTTTAATGCCTTAAACAGATTAGAGTGAAAATTAAAAATAAGTGCCAAAAAATAATAATTATAGTTTTATTTTTTAATCTTTTATTCATAAAATTGAGAAAATAAGGACTAAAATAGGAAATGGTGAACTAGAAAATCTTTTTGAACTAAAGGGTTCATCTTAAACCCTTTTGTCTACAAAATAGCAATGATTTTTTTTGGAGTACATGAAAACTTCATGGGAGGACTCAGTGGGCAACACCTCGTGTTTAATAAGGGATCCAGTGAGTAACATCTCCAACGGGAGGGCCCAACGACAAAATAGTAATGATGCTTTGTACTGAACACAATGGAGGAGTGTACAGTAGACCTTTTCTTCAAAAATTAAGAAGATATATTAAAATTCTAATGTGAATAAGATGACTTTTACAAATGAGAAAGTTACCCTAACGTACATTCTATAATGTATATATTTGTTTTACAATTATAAAAATGCATGCAACAATATGTTTTGGTAATACTAAAACTCTTAAAATTTTATTATTTTCTGAGTGTCCATAAGTGTTTTGGTAATCATTGGGAGTGATATTATGGTACTGGTTAATTAGTTTCTATTAAAGTTCTGAGGAATATGTAAAAGTAGTACGCAACATAAAGTTCTAATTCTGAATGGATCGAGAACAAAGGCTCTCAAAAAAAACAAACCTTTTGTTTTGCATATGGAATAAAAATATAAGAGAGAGACGCATGGAGGGGTGGCAACTGCCAAGAAAAGAATTAGAGTAGTTTGAAATGATAAAGCAATCGAGTAGATAATGATTGAAGAAGAGTGCATTACAGTAGGTTTATGAGGTGAAATTGAGAGGTTTTGGTTGGGGTGTTGACTGTTAAGTGAAATCTTCCAACTTGCACCTCGTAGTTCGAGTCATATAAAAGAAAGGGGTGATCGTGATTCACTTAACTGGTTGTGACTGAGCTTTCAGGGTCATGTAGATACAGCTGACATAGTAGATAAAGACATGTCGCTGAATCGCATATGTTCAACAAGCACATTGCCATCTATCAGTTCACTATGCCATTTTTTGACTTTAAATCTATTCCGTTGTTTTGCAGTTTTCACATGGGACCACCTTCATTTAATATGAGGCGTATATCTCGGTTCAGGTAAAGATACAATTCTCTTATATTCACCAATATCGGTTTGGTTTCAATCAAAAAAAGTTTTTACTAGTTTCAATCAAGTCTGCTTATTAAGTCCAAGTATGGGTCAGAGCTACATGAAGGCATAAGCCCAGAATAAGCCAACTAACGAACATAATTTAAAAAACACTGCTTGCATATTATAGAGCTTGGCACCCCACCTTCTTTTCGTTTTTGTTACATGGGAAAGCACCCTGATCCCAACCTTTTGGTCTGGAGTTTATATTTTAGAAGATACTGTTACCAAGAAATTTTAGACAAGCATAACCTTTTTCGAATCTTTGTACTGGAATCTCTCCCTCTCTCTCTCTCTTCACTTTTCACATTTAAGTCTTAACTATTTTAAAGCCTTGCAATTCATTGCTTGACTTATGGGATAATTAAAATACTGTTCCGGATTTGATTTAAAATAATTTAAGACTTAATCATGAAGTATACGATCAGGTTTAAGATTCTATTGCAAATGAAAAATGAAAAATGTGGTAGATATTCATTAAATACACGTTTGAATATTTTTAGAATATTTCACAGAAAAATATAAGCTGTTAATTTTTAACTCTAGTAAATAAATCAGATAATAGTAACATTCCTCTCCAAGTTTAAATGATTCAAAGAGTAATAGCTATTTTATGTTTGAAATAACTATTTTGCAAGCCTAAAAAAATACAAGTGCCAAATATACTGGATAGAAAATGAGATTATTAACAATGTTTGATATAAGGTAAAGAGTCTTGATAGTGCTATCAAGATGAAGGATTATAAACAAGATCCTAATCCTACTACATTAATATAAAAGAACCAGAAATAATTAGAAAAAAGGTGAATCTGAAATTATAGGTGACTGACTGGTGTTGTTAGAAGTGCCTAACTCACCCCCAAAAGCTAGCTCAAGAGGGGGAGGATTGCATGTCAGGAATCTCACATCGGACAACTATAAAAGCATTCAACAATTTATAATAGTGTGCAAACCTCCCCTCTTGAGCTAGCTTTTGGGGGTGAGTTAGGCCTTTCTAACATGGTATCAGAGCTATGTTGTCTCGATAGTTTGGGACGGTGCCCGGTTATATCCCTTTGCCCAATATGTCCATCAGATGTTCAGTCCTGCTCTGGACTGAGGGGAGTATGTCAGAAATCCCACATCGGATAACTACAAGAATATTCAACAATTTATAATAGTATGCAATCCTCCCCCTCTTGAGCTAGCTTTTGGGGGTGAGTTAGGCATTTCTAACATGGTATCAGAGCCAGTTTGTCTCGATGGTTTGGGGTGGTGCCCGGTTATGTCCTTTTGCCCAATATGTTCGTCAGATATCCAGTCCTGCTCTTGACTGAGGGGGGTGTGTCAGGAATCCCACATCGGACAACTATAAAAGCATTCAACAATTTATAATAGTGTGCAAACCTCCCCTCTTGAGCGCTTTTGGGGGTGAGTTAGGCCTTTCTAATAGGTGTTAAAATCGTAAAACACTTCATTCAGGGATAAGATAATAAGAAATGGCATTTTCTAATTGATATTACTTGATACAATGGCTGTAACAAAGCAGATATCAATAAGACATCTGGAAAAAAGAATTTTAGTAAGGTTTAAAGCTAGTCTAGTAAAGGGTATTTATGTACCAAATGCGCGCATTTTGGGTCAGAAAAGGAAATCCAAAATATAGCTGCGTTATATAGAGTATAGACCATGTCAAGTCCCAAACCAGACACATCGTCCTAACTCTGGATTATGCTACATTTGGCCTACATAAAAGAGAAGATACTATACAAGAACTAGATTGCTTCCTTATATTATGGCTAGTAGCTAATTAAACTGGTAGAAGTTAGTGTTGCATAATAATTATACCTAAATCTTGGTAGCAAACTTCTGCCTCTTCATAAACCTACAAAATTGTTAAATTATAGAAATAAAGCCTAATAAAAAATCCATTGATCAAAGTGTACTTAAGAGATTTAATAAAAATTTAAATAAATCGTTAATTTGTTAATTATTATTTGATATACCTCTTATGCCTTAAAACTATATTAGAAAATTCATAGAAACATTTTTTCATTTATATGTTCATCAAATTTAGTATTTCAATTTTCAAGAGGCATATCTAATAAATAAAATTAAATCGTTAAGGGATAAGTCTAATTATACTTTTTAAATTTAGTATTGCTTTATGAAATTAAAATTTAAGAAATTAAGTAAATCTAAAGTAAAAGTTAAAGGATTATATTGAATTTATTTTTAAAACAAAATGTGTTGACATTTGTTAGATAATAGATAAGTTGTCGTATTATAGTAGGCCAAAAGGGCTAATTAGCTCCTAACTTTTCACGAATGGATAAATAGACCCTAACGTTTCAGAGTGTTTAAATTGAATCCTAAACCTTATCAAACGTTCAAATAAGACTTTAAGATTTGGAAACCGTTTAGATTGGACCCCAAGCACTGACTTCGTAAGGATACCGTAAGTCATTTACTTACGTGGCCCATTAAACACTGACATGTTTTTTTTAGTTTCGCTGGATGTGGGACCCACCGTTGATGGCATGGAGTGGAGGTGGGTCCCACGTCAGATCAAAAAATGTTATGTCTCTTCCTCACTCAGATGCAACGTTTTTGGACAAAAACGTTGCATTTTAATAAGGCTAGATGCCACTTTGTGAAAAACGCACCGTTTTCCTCTTCCTTTTCCTAAATCCCTAATCCTTAATCCCACGTCTGCCATCCACAGACATCACCACACTTCAATCTTCATGCTCTTCTATCATCTTCTTCTAACAATCCTATTTTCTTATTCCCTACTCCCTAATCGCTAATCTCTTATCTTCTTCTGACACAATCCCTCATCTCGCGCATCTTCCGTCTTCTTCCCTGTGTGTTCTTCCTCATATGACATTTCATCGTGACAGGTCATTGTTGTCTGCCTTTTGTGTTTTATGTGGTCCCCTAAATCTGTCTATTTATGTCCATTGTTATTTGCCTCATTTGTGGTTTTTTCATTTTTTAATATTATATGTTGTGGTCTCCTATAGTTGTTGTGGTGTTGCATGTAAGTCGTGGTCTCCTATGTTTCTTATGGTGTTGCATGTAAATTGTGGTCCCTATGGTTGTTGTTGAAGTTGGTGTACCAATATAGCATCGATGCAATTCTCACCTTCATCATGTTCCATAGAAATAAGTGTTCACTCTTAAAACTATATTCTTGTTAATGATTCCTAATGATTGTTATTATTGGAAATATCGATAAATTTGTATCTTGATTTACTTAACTCCATGCTAATGTTTAGCCTCCATTTCCTTCAAATGATTTTGCTTAAAATTTTCAAATTTCCTCTAGTCTCGTGATCTAATCTCTTTACTATGATACCCTACTGTTATGATTAAAGATATATGATAATCTTCACATAATAAATAAGAAATTGAGAGATTAAAGAGAGAAAAGAAAAGTTAATGATTATATTCCTCCAATAACTTTTTGACTAACTTCCTCAACTGGCCATTACACTCAATTCCCTTATTCCTTATGTTTATATGAAACATGTATTTTTATAGGTGTTCATTAAAATCTTACAAAAACATAACACATATCGAAATTTAGAAATCAATAAAGTTGTTATTTTGTTTAAATATTAAATAAATTAAGGTTTAAGTGTTAGTTTATCTTAATTAAATAATATAGGACAAATGCACTTGGAACCCTTGGAATGAGTTTAGATCCTGCATCTCTAGTATTGAAGTGTCTTGAAAAATATTCACAAGTAGTTTATTGTCTCTTAATAAAAGTATATACAATATATTATTTGGTGATAGTAACTAGTGGCAGTGTTAATTTACTAGACTGTAAAAAGGGATATCATACAAATTAAAAAGGTATGGTTGATCCATTATTTTCACAATATGATTGAGTAACATGAAAGTGAACATTGACTACAAACTTTTTTTCAATACACTTCAGTTGCACACTTGCTTAAACATTATCGCTATCAAATAACAATCTTCCCTCGTAATCAAACTTGTCTTTTGCCACACTCTTTAGTTCCCTTTTAAGTTTAACATATAATCCAACTTTCAGGTTCACATACCTCCTCCTCCTTGTCTTATTACCCCACTATGTTCCTCCATTAGATATTTCAGTTTTTTGTTCATAAAAACATAGTTAAAAATCACATCTTTCTAATAACATAATCACCTCATTGAGGGTAGAGGATGGTAGTGCTATGCATAACCAATCTCAGGAACATGCATTGGAATATTTAAATGTATTTTTTTGGTGAAGTATCCTTCATATTGTTGATAATATCATTTAAATGTATGCTTTTTGATGATACACTTAACTTTATAAATTTGTTTTGAACAAGTATATGATGGCTAAACATGGAAGCACAAGGTTGTTTTATGGAGGAAAGTTTGTTGAAGAGCCAGAGTTAAAATATGTTGATGGGGAATCAAACATTTTTGTTAAAGTAAAATTGGATTTTGTTAGCTATAGACAAATATGTGAGATGAGGAAGGAATTAAGTACCTTCAAGTAGATAAGGCCTATTACAGAGAACCCGATTTTGAGTTTAGTAAATCTTTGAAGTTGATTGAGTCAAATGAAAGTTATCTACGGCTTATCAATCTATGAAAATTCATAAAAGGATTGATTTGTATGTAACTCATATGATCAATATTCCATCATTTGTACTTGAGGTATTGCTTATATCAAGAGGAGAGGATGGAGTTGGGAAGGGTGACGAGGAAAGTTGTGGAGCCACAGAGGGTGAGGAGGAAAGTTATGAGCAGGAAAGTTATGGGGCCATAGAGGGTGAGGAGGAAAGTTATGGAGTCACGGAAGGTGTTAGTACTGAAGGTGTTGGTTTAGGAATTGATGCAGAGGTGGATGCGAGGAGGATGACGACAGTTTCATATATGTTTAAATTCTCGATGATCAAGAACTAGTTGAAATTGAGTAGATAGATTTGGGTAGTTCTATTGGTAGTGATCAATATCCTAGCAGAGAAGAGCCCAGTGAGGCGTTGCGAAGACCAAGTAGTATTATAAGGCACATTCCATTCGATGCTAAACCAAATTGGAGATTAGGAATGGAGTTTGAGTTTGTAAAAGATTTTAGAGATTCTGTTGCGAATTATGCAGTGTGGATAGGCTACAATGTAAAGTTTAAGAAAAGTGAAAGACACAGGACGAGAGTGAGATGTATTGAGGGATACTTATGGCAGTTGTATGTCGTTTGTCACAGGAATGATGGGTGCTTTAAAGTGGTGACATACAATGATGAGCATAGGTGTTTTAAGACCAACAAACCAAAATTGGTTTCCACTAAGTTCCTAATGAGACATTTTAGGGACAAAATATTTAAGAATCCCAGTATCTCGACGACAAAGATGGTTAAAAATGTCGAGAAAAGCTCAATATATCTGTTAACTCAAGAATGTTTAAAGCTGCCAAAAGGAGATTGGGAAAAGAAAGGGCGAGTGATTTTATGAATGAGTATGCGAAACTTCAAGGATACGCTCATGAGTTGAGGAATAGTAACCTTAGATCAACAATTGAGTTAAAGTTGGCTAGAAATCAAGAAACTAGTTTGTCTCAGGTATGCAACTATTAAGTTTTAAATGTTATTAACAATGATAATTAAAACTAGGGATGACATCCCTACCCGTCACCACCGCTTCTCGTCCCCGATCGTCGATCCCCGAAGTGGGAATATTTTTGTCCCATTCCCCATCCCTGAGATCCCTGTTAAGTCTCCGCGGGGACTCGAATCCCCGAACCCTTGAATAATTTATCATAATTTTTTGTTTATAATTTATAAGAACATAGATAATTTCTTCTCATATATTTTAAATTATTATAAACATTAAATTATTCTTAAATTTTTTACAAATTTCCAATAATTTCAAAAAATTTATTCTATATTTTATAGAAACTGATTCACGCTTCTTACTTTTCATATTTACATAGATGATTAGTGCTTCTTAGAACTGCAATTGTTAATATTTACTCAATTAAATCCTTTAATGCAATTGAAATGTTGTAGTCTTCGTCTATTATACCCAACTTTTAGTAAATAGTATAAAATTTAAAATATATAATATACTTATAAAATTATAGTGAATGGGGATCCCCACGGGGCGGGGATTATTTAACCCATCCCCGTCTCTGACTCTGTCTCGAGGGTTATATTTGTCCCATCCCTAATTCTACAAGGTTATTTTTTACCCAATCTTGGCCCCAAATGGGGAATCGCCACGAGAATCTCCGAACTCCGAACTCAAATTTCCATCCCTAATTAAAACATGTAGTTGTCTATGAAGTTTATTCATTAATTTATGCATCTTTATCTATTTTTTGTAGTTTAAAATAGTATACATATGCTTTGATGCGATGAAAAGAGGATGGAGGCATTTGAGGCTAATCTTTGATATTGATGGTTGGTTTTCGAAGATTGAATTCCAAGGTCAACTGTTGAGTGCAGTTGGGAGGGATGGGGATGGAGGTATGTATCCGTTGGCATGGGCAGTTGTTGAGGTAGAGAACACTGATTTATGGTATATGAGTTTGTTGGCTTCAGACTTAGAGTTGGGAAGTGGTGAAGGACTAACAATAATATCAGATATGCAGAACGTAATTTTTTTCATTGATTAACGAACATAATATATTGTATCAACTATATATTAACTTTATCTATTCCACTATTATAGGGATTAATTAGAGTAGCGGAATACACAATCTCATATGCCACTCATCGTATGTGTGCATGTCACATATGCCATAATTGGCATATGAAATTTTAAGGAAAAGACTTGCGAAAGCAATTTTGGGATTGTGCTTGGTCAACATACGTGGAAGATTTTAACGAACAACTGAAAAGGTTGGATAAAATTACACTTGGATGTGCATCATCATTGCTCAAATATCCGAAGGAGAGATGAACATGATGTTACTAATCATTTAAATCAAGATTTCCAATTTTTGATAATAATATGCGTGAAACATTCAATGGATGGATATTGTCAGCTAGAGATAAGTCAATTATAATTATGCTAGAAACAATTAGAATTATAGTGATGAAGAGGCAAGTAAAGAGGATACAATTTGCACATAAATGGAAATCAAAAGTTGCACCCAAGGTTGTCAAGAAATTAGAAATGAATAAGAAAGATGTTATGCAGTGGAGAATGGTCTGGAATGGTGATGGAGGGTATAAAATTAGCAAAGGTGATGCAAAGCATATTGTGAGGATTGGTAGAAACCAATCATATAGTTGTCAGGCGTGGGAGCTGTATGGATATCCTTGCAAGTATACTGTAAGTATTATTCGCCATTCGAAACAACGGTCGGGGGAATATGTGGATGAGTGCTACAAGACGTCTAAATTCATAGCAGTGTATGAACATGTCTTACAACCTATTAGAGGACCTATGTTTTGGCCTATAGTTAATGATGAAGATGTAGTAAACCCCTCAATGAAAAGAGCCATGCCTGGAAGACCTAAAATAACTTGAAGGAGAGTAGTAAATGAGCCAACTAAGTTGAGAAATCCAAACAAATCAAGTAGAAAGGGTTAAGTACAAAAATGTGGAAAATGTGACAATTTTGGTCCCAATGTAAGAAAAAGTAACAATCATTCGTTAACTCAACTCGCCCAACAATCTCCACAGGTGTGAAAAAATCTTTGTATGTATTGCTTCATATATCTAATGATCATTTCTGACATTTTTTGTTTCATATTTACTAGGTCATGCTCGATTTCTCCTTACAACCTGAACAGGTTATTGTAGAAAGTCAACAAAGTAATATTATGAGTATATTTATCTTTTCAACCATTATTGATTTCTTTCAAGATTGAATACTTTTAACGACATGTTTATTTGTAGGTTTGTAGCTCTTCTCATAGTCATAAACGGAAGTTTGGAAAAGTTGATCCACATTTATTCAAATTGTCTTTCGAACTAAGAGGTTTGAGGTTCAAAGGACAACCTAGCATAACTTCTCAATGGTTACAAACTGAAGCAATGAGATAGAGATCAATAATAAATCAACCAGTACAGGAACAACGTTCTCAGTCAAGTGCAAATGAGGGAAGCATTGTGGTTGACTCATAGACTTTAAATTGATGTTGTCTATATATATGGATGGATAGATAGTACAACTTTTGTATATAAACGAATTGTAATGTAATCACTTTACTGATATTATCACTTTCATATCTAATCACAATTGGACATGATGTTCTAATTGTTTATTCTGATATAATTTTTTGTATTTAATTGTTTATGATAAGACCGTATGAATAATTAAAGCAACTCCATGAATAACAAAACAATAAACAAAAATCATAGTGCAAAATATATTAGTTGAAAGGAGGAGTTTTCATTCTCATAACTCAAGTTTTAAAATAAATAGTACATTTTACATTTACTTGTCCAGAACAAACCATATTTTAAAACTCATCATAAGTACAAAAACCCTACAATAATCAGTATAACAAATCTCTAATTATTTTTCTCTTTTGTTAGTAAAACAATGTCTTCTTTAATTAGCTTTATTTGCTCCTTAACTTTGAACATCGAATGTGATTCAATTGTGCTTCATTCAGCGTCTTGCCTCAAACGATCTACTTCTTTCTTCAGGATATGAATTACTTGAATAACTCTATCACTAAATTTGTCATGATACCACTTAGAAAATTCACATTTTCTAACCTGAAAGATCATTAACAATTATTAGGCAAAAACATTAAACATATATATAAACAATTTTAACTTATCAACAAAAATTAAGTTTACAAGATATTTGGGGCATCCATAAAATCTTCTACATGGGTTTTTTTTACTCTGTAAGATTTTTAATGGAGCTCTTAAATTATAATAACAGATCACATTATCATTATTTGAATTTAAAGTAGTGTTAGTTGAAGACATCACATTCATATATTTAGATAATTGCTGCAAATTTATATGATTACTCTTACTTCTTCTAATTAAAGGTCGAAACAATATGTCAACAATCTCAAATAATTCCTTACATAAATCATTCATATATGTCATATATATTCAAACAACGTGTTAGGAGTAAAAAACATCAATTGGTTTCACCAAATTCATTAAAATTTGCTAGACCTTATTCCATTAATTTTCTTTATTAAAAATGTAACAAATTAAATACATAATGAACTTTCTCCACATAAAAAGACACAAGACTTTAACCTTTAGTCTTATGTCTTCCCTAGAACATGGACAAATCTCTCATGTTTCCATCTATGTTAGTCAACATTTTTCAACATATTTACAAGTGTATTCGGTAAAAGCAAATGATCTACAACTAAAATAAATCCAAAAATACAATGCAAAATTTACAAATAAGTCCATGATTTGATCACATCCTCCTTTATAATCAGTTCAAACACCCACAAATGGCTCCTACCTTCTTGTTCTTATTAAGAAAGGTGCTAGATAGTGTACTAAAAGACCACTATACACCTGTCATCAGCAACCATATTTAGACTTTTCATGGTTAGTCAACTATATACAACCATAGATAACTTGAGGCTATCTACTATTCAACACTGCACAAAATGTTTGGAGTGTAGCTTCCTAATAATCTATGGTCTATTAGTTCCCTTACAAATGAATGTAATTTTAAAGCTGAATTCTATCCTATGTATTTTGCATTTCGGGAACTAAGCATGGTGAAGATGATTGGCTATACTAGATTGAAAGATTTTTGTATGTGTTACATAGGAACAGTCAGGTTTGGTATGTATGTGCCACATAGGAATAGTCACTCATGCTGCTATTTTCTAAGACTCAAGCCATGATAGTATATTCAATATCTGCTAACCAACAGTTGATTCAAAATTGTTTAAATATTGCAATTTTAATTTACTGTTTTTTAATGCTTCTGATTTTCCAAGAAAAAAAGACATTCTTATCCTTTGAATGTCCTAAAAATATACTAGGGTGATGCAGTACTCTCAGCTATATTTTTTCTTAATATAATGCCTGTGAAATCTTACAACTAATATGGCAACACTGATCAACACTGATAAACAACAAGTGGTTTGTGTATTCATCGACAATGGTTGGTGCATTCATCGACAATAACAAAATTTGAAAAACAACACTAATAAAACAACACTGATAAAACAACATAGCAGCAGATAGTGAAAAATGGTTAGTGTATTCATCGATAATAACAAACACTTAAAAAACAACAATGATAAAACAACATAAAACAAGATAGGAACATATAACTAAGGTTTCAAGTTACGCATGTAAATAAATCACAGAGTAAGATGTTGCATATGTTGTATAAGAAGGAGAAGTTAACTTTCAAAGATAAAAAGGTCACATTTACAGTCCTCTTTGTAATTATTAAGTGCAAGAAATATGACAGGAAGGATTTTAACAGATATGAAAACTACTTTCAGACAATGTCATTTCATTTCAGCAGATATATCATATGAACAAGTTTGACCAACCTTGCTAGTAATTAAGAAACTATTGCTTCTTATGAATGATAAAAGTTCTATTGTGACCTACAATGCAATGTGCTTTTATTATCACTCTCCTGTAGTAAGTAAATCCTTCAATTGTCCATGTGATCAAGCATTTATCACTGGACAAACCCAAATATAAGAAAATGTAGGGAATACAATCAAAGAACAATAATTAATGATGATGCTCATAATACTAGTTAATGTTGGGTACAACTTCAACGAATATTAGGAATAACAAGAAGTAAAACATAAAAGGTAGATAGGGAAAAATGGTAGGTGTATTCATCGACAATAAGTGGAGAAAGACTAGACCTTATAAAATATTAAAAAAGTAAAAAGACCACGATCAAGCAGACAATAATGGCCACAAACAGATAAATTTAGGGGACCACTAAAAACATAAAAGGCAGACAACAATGACCTACCACGATGAAATATCATTTAAGGAAGAACACACAGGGAAGAAGATAGAAGACGCACGAGATAAGGGATTGTGTCAAAAGAAGATGGGAGATTAGGAATTAAGGAAGAGGATAATGGGATTGTGTTGGAAGCAAATGGGAGAAGAGCATGAAGATTGAAGCATGGTGATGTCTATGGATAGCATTAGGGATTAGGGATTTGGGAAGAGGAAGAGGAAAACGGTGCGTTTGTCACAAAGCGGTGTCTGGCCTTACTAAAACACATCATTTATGTCCAAAAATGTTGCGTCTGAGCTGATGTGGGGTCATCTCCATGCTCATATTAGCAACAGTGGGTCCCACTTCTAGCGAAACTAAAAAAAACCATGTCAGCTTTTATCAAGCCACATTAGCATATGACTGATTGTGCCTTTACGATTTTAGTGCTCGGGGTCTAATATGAATGGTTTTCAAATCTTGGGGTCTTTTGTGAATTTCTAATAAACTTTAGGATTCAATTTGAACACACTGAAATGTTAAAGTCTATTTTGTACATTTGTGAAAACTTTAGGGGCTAATTAGCCCTTTTAGCCTATTATAGTATGTTACAAATTATTGACTCTCACTTCTTCTTTAGCTTAAGTATTATATTATAATTATACCACGATTTTCCATTAAAAAATAAATATATTAAATTTTTATATTATAACTCCTAGAGACATTTAATACATTTTTACTGGTTGCTTATATTTATCTTTTCACTTTTACTATTCTTCCTCGATCCTTCTTTGAAGAATAATTTCATATTTAATTGGAATAATATTAGCATTGTTCTTAATTATTCATCAAATTTGCAATGATTTAAAATTATTATAATAAAGACTTTATAGATCAAAATAATTATAAAATTTTAATAGGTTAAATTTTTTATTTTTTAATATCATGAACTTAAGATTATATAAATTCTAGTTACAAATTATAATGTTCTATCTAGATAATCTCTGTTTTCCTTTACTGATCTTCTCTCAAAGGAAGTTATCCATATGATTCTCTCTTATGAAGGTTTTTAGTGTGTACTCTTTTTTATGCTACTTTCAGTTATTGCTTGCTATCACCTTCTTCCTTACATTTCAAGTGGCTGATGCAACAAGAAATAATACCTAACTCTGCATAACCAAATTTGTCATAGTGGTGAGAAAGGATCGTATCTACAGAGTTTGTGATTAGCTTTTCTAATGAATGAACCGATGTATCCGATTGGAAGGGGGTTGGTTGAATTTAATTGATGCAAGAAAGTAAAACTAAACTATGGAAGATTAATTAAATCAAATAATACAGAATTGAAAAGGTTAATCAATAGGTTTTGAATCGAGTTTGCGGTTCAATCTCATCCTTCATACGAATGTGTATAATCAATTCTTATATTGTTCTTGTACCTCTCTTTGAAACTATTAACCATAGATTAACAACAAGCTTATGTTGTACCTAGTTAAAACAAGCTCTTTAATTAGGTCCAGCTATTAGACAACTTAGAATAAACTGTCCAAATTTAATGTGATAGTCTCATTATGGAATAGGAAAATAGGTTAATTTCAGCAATAACTACATAAGCTCAGGTCATTTAACCTATACTATCTTATCCCTAATGATGCATGACCATTAATTTACCATATATGAATCATCTTTACAACAATTATAGATTGCAATTTAGATTTTGGCAAAGATTCCATGCATGAATAATCTAGTAGGCCTATCTAAATTGATCATACGTAAGTTCAAAACTTTGAACACACAATAAAACATTCAATTCTGAAAGAGAGTTAAAAACAATATACTAAGATTGGTCAACGCCCAAATATATTCATCGACCTCGATATCCCCTTTGAATTGGAAAGAAAAAGTTTAGTTGCTCATAGCTCTCAAAAGGGAAAATAATTTACCTACTTTTGGATATCTAATATGTATATACCCTTTTTTACCTCTTAATTACCCTTTTATAATCCAAAATTAGGGTTGCATAGTTATATATGGACATAAAAGTGATCGTATATGTTAATTTAATAGAAATCATATAGTTACACTATTATAGTGAACTACATGACTAAGATACATAGTTGTGTAAGTCACCTACACAACCGTGTAGGTCACAGGGGTGGTTGAAACAGTTTCTTCAAGTTCGTACATGTTTTCAGTGAGTTACACATTCTCATACACGACTGTGTAAGTCAAAATGACTCCAATGCTTCCATTCTTTGTCCTGTCTTTACCATAACTCATGTCCTTCTTACTTTAAAAAGGTAAATAAGATCAAACATTGATAAAACGACACTAAGGATGTGAATTTAGCTCATTTTGGTTCTTGTTCCTCCAACATGTAC
Organism: Erythroxylum domingense; assembly: GCA_025594535.1. Lineage (NCBI taxonomy): Eukaryota > Viridiplantae > Streptophyta > Magnoliopsida > Malpighiales > Erythroxylaceae > Erythroxylum > Erythroxylum domingense. Next base: position 1,849 of record JANQBM010207531.1, on the reverse strand, counting down.
CTAAAGCAAAATATGAATTAAAGTAAGTATTTTAAGTACAATATAACATTAATCAATAAACATAAGGGAATAAATGTATAATCAATCAAGCAATTATCAAGCTTTCCCACATTTAGCCTTTGACCATCCTTAGGTAAAACTAAAACTTAAAATCAAAATAAAAACATTTTCCTTTTTAGCCATATTTTCTAAGAATAGACAACCATAAGAAAAGAGGGATAACTTTCAAAACTATTGAACATTCAATATTTTTATTCATTACCAATCAATAACTATTCCCCTAGAATTATGCACATTCTTCCCTTGGTAAAATTGAACTTTATGCCTAAGTTACAAACCATATATGAAAGCATGAAGCTTGCATTTAGCATTAGTTATAGTAGATCTGGAATATGCATGCATATGATTGAATGTGGATGCTCTATGCTCATTTTTCATTTTAGGCAATAGTTCTTCTCTATGCAAATGTTTTTCCTTGACAAATGTTGTTTTAGAATTACCTTGACTTCCATAGTTATATCCTATTTCATGCATATCGTTGGAATTCTTTTGATCTCCTAGCATGTTTTTTAATTTTTCACTCCCTTTATTAAACTTAGATAAAGAGATTTTAAGGGAGTCTACCTCATTTTTCAATGTTTCATTCTCACGCCTTCATTTATCAAATTTATGATTGCCATTGATAATGACTTTTTTGGATGCTTTAATGCTATGCAATTCACTTTTCAACTTTTCATTCTCACTTATACATGCATCCAACTCTTTTTGAACTCATTGAGCTTGAAAGATAATTTCTTCCTTTTCTACTCATAATTTTTAAACTTTCAACTAATTTATAACAAGTCAAATTAATATCATTATCACATAAGTTAGGGTTGGATGTTACCTCATCATCATCCATAGCGGTGAAGGACATATGAGCTATCTCTTATTTTGAATGCTCACTTTCAAATTCGCTTGTATCATATCAAGTTGATGCTTTCAAATTTGCTTGTATAATCTCAAGTTGATGCTTTAAGTACTTTCTTCTTGTCTTTCTTTTCCTTCTTATAATTTCTCTTATACTTCCCAATATCTTTGATTTAAGGACATAATGACTTTATATTGCATTAGAAGATTTATGTTTTAAATCATTTTTACCTTCTTTGAAATGCTTTCTTTTAGAGAATTTCTTCTTCAAGAACTTCTAGAATTTTCTAGTGGTTAAGTCAATGTCTTGTTTATTACTTGCACTAGTTGATGTCTCTTCCGTTTAGCTTGATTCTTCCTTTCAAGTTTTACGCACTAAATTCTTTTTCTTTTATAGCATCTTATGTCTCTTAGAGCCTTATTTTGTATATGAGGAGAGATTCAATAAATTCCTTTAATGGTAGTATTGTTAGATCCTTAGCTTTTTATATATCTATTACTATAGCTTCCCACAACTTTGGAAGTGACCTAAATAACTTTCATAGCAATATTAGTATAGGTCTTTCCAAGACTTTTGAGATCGTTAATAATATTAATATATCTAGTATACATGCTATATATATTTTCATAATGCTTCAATTTGAAATAATTCATATTGATGTGTTAGCACGATTACTTTATACATAGAGTGTAACATCCTATCCCCATATTAAGGGTTAGGACCTAAAATTTCAATGCATTTAAGCTTAAAGAGAGATTAAGGAAATGCATTTTTCTTGCTCATGCATAATGTTAGCATATATCCACATGAATATTGAATCTTTGCATAAAAATAAGTGTACATGCATTCATTGACAACTTCTGGCATGATTGTTTTTAAATGTGATGTTGTTGAAAATGAGAAGTAGAGAAAGTGGAAAGAGTGATCTAGGTATAAGTT
>JANQBM010206933.1:0-22839 GCA_025594535.1 Erythroxylum domingense | reverse complement strand
CTCATGTGCATATATGAATGCATGAATATAGCAATACAATATTTAACACTCCTAACCCGTGCCAAATTACCAAATTAGCCTTCCCATAAGTGAGGGGATGTTACAATATAGGCTTATAATTTTGTTATTGTTAGTGTTCGTAATTATTCTAAGTGTCTGTGTGGTTTAGAGCAAGAATTTAATCCTAATTTTATGTTTTAAAAGGGATTTTATGTATTTGTTAGTGTTGGAAATAAGATAATTGAAGAACAAGGAAGATGGAAGCTACATAAAGGGTATCATGACCATGCATAAGGAGGATGATCATAACTAGCGTGTATAGGGCTACATAATAAGACACGATCATAACAAAGAGGATAAACCTAGGGTCATTATCATGTCAAAGACTATCCATGTGCAAGTTTTTTCATCTATTTTAAGGTTTGGGGTACTTTTGGAACTAATAAAAGTGGGAAAACCCTAGTTACACCACAAGACCCTAATACACTATTTAAGGATGTGAAACACACACAAAAAATGTAACAGTGATAATTAAAAGTGAATTAAAACGGAGAGATAAAAAAGAGCACAGGAAATTCCAATATTCTAGAACAAGGCATTAAAACATTATTTTTGCAAAAAGACTATTTCTGTGACTCGACTCTGTGACCATCCAGTCACAAAAGAGTAAACTTACCAGTTGCTCTAAGGTTTTCTGTCTTAAATTATTAAAATATTGTCTAAAATAGATCTACCTGGAATGAAAGCATTTTGGGAATAATGGATGAGACTCTTCAAACTTCCCTTCAATCTATTAACAAGTAGCTTGGATATCACCTTATAAATGGTGTTGCAATAAGAGATGGTGCAAAAAAACCTTAAGATTAGTTACACTAGGAATCCTAGGAATAAGGCAGATAAAGGATGAATTAAGTTCTTTAAACATTTTTCTTGAAGAGGGGAACTCCTACACAACCTGCGCTATCAATCCACCTGTAATGTCCCAAGTAAATTAGAAAAAGAATACATTAAATCCTTCAAGCCTTAGATCCTTTCTTAGATTCAAACTAAATTTTCATTCCTTGATTTTTTTTATTGCAAAAGCTAGTTTTAGCAATTTCTCTTGTAAAGCAGCATCAAAAGGGTTAAATGTCCCAACAAGTTAGTTAGGGTTTCAGGACTTTGTTGATTTGAGTTCCCTAAAACAAAGATACCTTTGAAGTAATTAGAGACCAAACCTTGAATGGATGAACAATCTATCATTAATTGATTGTCCGCATTTAGCAAGTAGAGAATTTTGTTGAAGTTTTTTCTAGCAAAGAGAGAATTATGAATTAACTTGGTATTAGCATCATTGTCCTTCAACCATTTGAGCATAGCCTTTTAAAACATTAGGGAATTAAGTTCTTGTAAAGCCCTGGCATATCCTTTAAGGGCTTTAGTTTCCTTGTGCTTCAGATCCATATTGAGTGGATCAAGATAAGATTGCTTATGTAGATTCTTTAACTTCAATTTAGCATTCTGTAATGCTTGAGAAGAAGTGTTCATATTCTTTAAAAGAATCTCTAATGTACTTTTTAGCAATTTTAGCTTACTTATCAACTGAAAAGACTTATAACCCTAGATCTTATTCTCCTAAACCTCTTTTACTAGATCCAAAAACCCCTCTCTGTATGCTAGGAAATTAAAAAAAATATGAAAGTAGCATGATGGAGATCTTGTCTATTAGACACAATAACTTCTATTAATGAGTGATCAGAGGAAAAAAAGGGACCAAATTGAGCAAATGAACTAGGAAACTCATTGCTTGTTGTTTATTTCCAGCTCCCTGTCAATAGCATTATGAACTATTTCTCCTTGAACTTCTAAAGTGTTTAAGAAATAGTTAAAGTCTCCAACAACCATCCAGGGACTCACTAATGAAGATTTGATAGAAGCCAAATCCTCTCATAGTTTGGTTCTTTGAAAAGCAAAGTTATAGGCATAAAGGATTGTCAATTCAAAGGAGAAATGAGTAACCAAATTCTTACATACCAAGTGAATACACTGATCAGAACTGTATTTAGTAGTATCCTAAAACTTGTCTCTATCATAGGCATCTATCATTATAATGGAACTGATGGTTAAGACCTATTATCCAAGTAATCCCCAAGAACCTCATAGAATCAAGCAGTTTTATGAGCTTTGATGTGAGTTTCTTCTCCAACAGTTTATTATAAGCTTTTTGTAAGGATCATTCATTCCTCTAATATTCTAAAATATCATAGAAAAATAGTTAGAGGGATTACAAGCCTCCCTTAACCTTCTTCTTCTTTCTACCAGATTTCCTGCTGGGGGTAAGAGAAGTCTTTTCCATAAGACTATTCAACTAATCTTGGAAATGATCCCCCTTCAACACATCATCATCTCCCAAACTCTTAGTGTCCAGTCCCTTATCTGAAACAACCTTAATTAAGTCACTAAGACTAGCATCTAACTCTAGTACTATCTCAGTTGATCCTACATCTTTGGAGATCTATGAAGAATCCCTAACTGCTTTAATAGGAACTTGGTTCCTTATGTCATAATCCAAGATCACCTGCTCCTCATATTCCCCTAAACCCATCATTTATGAATACTCTCCTCTAATAATTTTCTTGTTCTTTTTCATACCCTCTTACTCAATTAAGGCTTCGAAGTGTAAAAAAGCCTGACTTTAACTCTAACTAGCTTCCCACTTTATTAAACTTCATAACATGCAACACCTCAGGTAGTTCATCCTTTATTCTCACTTCAACACATATTCAAGGATAGCGTATTCTTTCAAACTTAGCAGTGGGAGAATCAAATGCAATAAGCTTATCTACTGAATTGGTAAGAAAGCTCAGGCCATCTAAAGTACAATATTCTAGGGGAACATCGTGAAAGTTGATCCAAATGGGGAAGATTCTATGCCATTCTTGTCCAATTCCATACATAGAACCCATTTTTGCATAAGCAATAGTTTTCCACGCATAAGTCATGGCTCAAATTTCATAACAAAATTTATACTGTCTTCATCTTTAAACTTAAAAATGAAAGATTCCTCTTCTATTAAGATCACTTTCTCCAACCCTTTATTACCCCATTTATTATATGCCTAACCATAAACTTGATGGAATGAAAGAACTTTACTTAGGAAAAATCCATAGGGCTAAAGCATCAAGCTCTAGCTGCTAAATGCAGGAGCTCTTCTGTAGGAGAAACCACTCCATTTACTAAAGTGATATGAAATAGCTTAAGTTTTTGTAAAGGATGCTCTAAGGATATGAATGTAATAACCAATTTCCATACCGAGGGATTAAAATATTAAATTACTGAGCCTCATGAGTTGCATGATCATAGAATGTATTTGGTACATTTAGATTATGATTTCATGATTTCATTCATATGTATAATAATAACATACACATATGATTTATGATTTCGAAAAACATTGCAAAAATGTTATGTGCACTCAATTGACATATTCCAAGGTATGAAAAGTTTAAAATAATTGTGATATGAATGTGCATTGTTAATTTCTTGTCTTTTGGTTTGATGGATTACAATTAGTAATTTGGAATCAATTGTCACAATTGGAAGATTGATGGATTAATATGTATATTTAGTCTAGGAAAATTTTCAAGTAGCAAAACAAGTTGACATGTGGAAATTTAGGATGACTAAGCCTATCAAATGAGTGACAAATGGCTTAGAGAATTAAATGAAAAATGGCTTAGGGATTCAGTGACATTTGGCAGCCAAAGAAGGAGGACATATGTCTTGTTTATTTACATGACAAGTGTCTTTAATGAAAAAACACTTATTTTACACCATGTGACCTACACATTCAGCTCCTTTGTAATGTTTCTGTTGTACTCTCTCCTTACTCTCTCCTAAATCCACAACACACCCACACCTTTGAATTTATGCTTTAATTCTGTAAATTACCACCCTAAAACCCATGCAAAATCCATCATAAAGATAGCTTCAGAGGCAGAATATTGTTACATTTTGTTGTCTTCTTGTCATTAACCATCCTACTCCCTCACTATTCTTGAAATGTTCTTACATGCATCTGAGGCTAAGCAAGCTTGACATTTGAAGGTGGCATTCAAGCTAATCAAGTAAGTGAAATGCTGACCTATTATGGTATATATTAGCTGAATTTTTATTGTGATTGAATAGGGATAGATTGAATGCGGAATTGGAGTGAATATATTCTGGAAAATGGAGAATGAATGGGTACTTTTCTGTTTTGTTTTCGCAAGTACGAAAATAGTAGTTTATGGTCTGTTGTATAAATGATTTAAGTTGGGATTTGAAGTAAAATTGATGAGAAATTCATGCTAAAGATAGGTGTTATTAAGGTGTTTTCGAATCTGGAAAATTATAGCTATAGGTGCGTTTGTAAAAAGTGACTGTTAATGACATAAGTGAGCAGAATCTTGTAAGCCTTAGTGTAACCAATATGAAAGTTAAATTAACATGAAATGGAGTAAACTTATGAGACATGAAATCTGGAAACTTGCAGGTGTTAGTGATGTCTCTAAGTTTGTAAAATTTGTGAAGTATTGAAAGTAGTAAAGTTACATAGATTAGTGATGTCAATGACAAATTTTGGAATTTTAATTTCAGCCTTGTGTACACATCGAACCAGCTGATAAATTTCACTCTTAATTAGTATATTTGGACTTGATTAAGGATATGAATGAGCCTAGATTGTTTCTTGATTATTTGGTTAGGAGCTTGATAAGTTTATGTAGTTAATTGATGTCATAACCTAAAGAATGAATTGTTTTGATGTGGTTGAGTTCAAATATGGAAATTATGAGTTGTTAAAGGAATAAATGAGTTATTTTAATGCAAACATGATGTTAAGGACATGAGTAATGTGTATAAGGTATGGATGAATGAGCATTGAAGAAAATGGGGTAATTATGAATGAGAATTGGGTAAATGTATGTATATATATTGCTGGAAAAAGTTTGGTGAATTTATAGATCTAGCTTACTCAAATTCCAAATTTAAAGTAACAATTGTGTTGTGTTATAAGAGGCTTTTTGATAATGAAAATGTTCAAGTATAAGTGTAAAGTATGGTTGATGAATTTGGAGTAAATCAAGCTAACTTAAAGGTACAAACATGATTGCAAAATGGTAGTATACAAAATATAATGTTTGAATGGTCTTAAGGTGTATAAGCACAAATTGAATAGTCAAGATCTATGTATAAGAATACATACCTGAAAAGTCAATTGAGCATTCACTGAAACATAACAAATATACAAGTTTATGATTGTATACTCATTTAATTAATAACTGAGTGAGTTATGAATTATATATGTATTGCATGACAATAAACACGCAAGGCAATCGTCAACATCCAGACATTGCTAGATCATCATGACAATAACTTTTTTGGAGTATACGGTGAGTTAACCTACATGTTTCTCACTATGATTGATTTATTTTTGGTTAAATTTCAGTTATTGAATTGTTATTTACATGATTGTTATAATTCCAGACATTGTTAGTCTGAGGAGTTTGATATTTCGAGATTGTATATGGAAGTGTTTTTAAATTAAATGTCAATTGCTAGTTATGTGATTATCCATTAAATGCTTATTTGATTAAAGTTCAATTTGAGTTTTGGACAATTAGTTACACTGATAAAAGCAAATGATGTGTGAGATGATTCATATCATTGCATTTGACATTCGTGATCAGTTAAAGGAGTTGTGACTAGAGTCACCAATGTGAGAAAAGAGCTTTAAGCTTAGAATGATGAAAGGAGCCTCAGGCTCAGAGAACATGGACTCGAAATCCACAAAGGATTCGGATTAGAAATTAGCTCAGTATCCATATCAGATACGAGATAGTAAATTGGGTCAAAAGGTGCTCGATCACAATAGAACAAAATAATAATGGATTCACATGTGCATTTGCATATAAAACTTTACATGTATCATATGAATGATTGAGATGAATTATTGAATTGTTTTTAGTGATATGCAGTGATTGTGTACATGTTGTACTTATTGAAATATGTTAAAATGTGATGTGTTATTCAATATTGGACGATGTGATATACTTGTTGAATTGGATTATAATTTACCTTAGTGTTCTGACTTAAGTGAACACATCAATGATAGTTCACTCACTGAGTTCGCAAACTCATCAAAATTGTAACATTATTTTTCAAGTTCAAAGGAGCTCTAACTACTAAGGTGTTATAATAGAAGTCTAGTACTTGCGTCTTGGGAACGAGGATGGCTCAAAGGTCTGATCAGCTGAATCTAAGGAGTCTGGTTAAAATGTTTTAATTTAGCATCCCATTTCATATTAAACATTTTTATGGAGTATTAAACTCTCAAATGTTATGTAATGTATATACATGAATTATGAGTTGTAATGACACTATGTAAGTTTATTTTTGGTGAAGGAAATGGGAAGAATTGATCTTTTTGAATGCTTGTGATATATGTGAAGCCTTAAATAAGTTAATGTGATTGCTCTAAAGTTCCATTCTTATAGCTTATATTCTCGAAGATCCTCTGGTATGTTCGGGCATACGCTCTATAGAAGTGGTATGTTACTTTTTTGATGTCAGAGCATGGTTTGGCATCCTTAGGGATATATATATATATATATATATGAATATGAGAATTTAAACTTGGAAAATAGTAAAAGACACATATAGTGATCATAATTATTGTTTATTATAGGTCATCTGCTATAGGAGACGGAGTCACAGAATTAGCTGATCTTGAGTCTATAGGAGCTATAAAGAGTCCTCTATACTCTAGTTTGAACAAATGCCTTATGGAATTACTGAGAGGAGAGAAAGGAGGTATGATAAGCTTAGGAGGTAGGGGCTGTATACTTCTATGAAAGTACAGACCCTGCTGAGGCAGAGGTTAGCTGGAGAGAAAAGAGAGGGTATTTGATTAAATGGATTGTGAGCCTGATGAGAGGTTTGATTACACAATCTGTTTACTTTAAGGTCCGGCCTATTAGTAATGGAAGACAGTTCCTGATAGTTTTGCCTGACCATATAGTCTAACATAGGGGGACTTCCGGAAGGTCTTTAAGGAGAATTATATGCCAAAGATTTATTTGGATAAAAAGATGAAGGAATTCCTAAATCTGAAACAGGGAAATCTCACTACAACCGAGTATGAGCTGCAGTTTAATGAACTATTAGGGTATGATACTACTCTAATTCTAACTGAGGAAGTGGTTTGAGGATGGATTGACTATGGAGATCAGGACGAGGTTGGCCATTACCAATTTGAATAGTTTTATTGAGCTAAGAGCTGCTTTTATTCAGATTGAACAGTTATTGAAAGATGAATAAGGAGAGTATAGACAGGAGTTTAGGACTAAGAGGCATAGTGAGTTCTAAACTGATTCGGGCAGAAAATTCAGTAAACGCCAGAATATATCATCACGATCACAATCAAAATCTAGGCAGTTAGGGATTAGACCCAGAGGCAGTTTTGTTTATTTTGGTAGTGGTAAAGGTCAGACATCTAAAGGAAGGATATATGGCAGGTAAACACAATGGATTCCCAGTTGTGAACATTGTGGGAAAAGACATGGTAGGGTATGTTGGAAGGTATCAGGAGCTTGTTTGCATTGTGCCTCTTTCGAGCATCAGATTAGAGATTGTCTCGTAACTTTAGAAACATAGGCTCGAGTGAGAGGAGGATCAGTGATAGAAATGATTACCCAGTAGAGTAGAGCCAATGGAGTATGACAGAGAGGCAAAGGTAGGGGTACAGCTAATTCAGCGGGTCCTAGTGTTAGGAATGAGGTACGGAGTAACCAACTACAGTCCCAGGCCAAGATCTTTACTATTATGAGACAGGAGGCATAGAATTCTCCAGATGTTGTTGCAAGTATGTTACATGCCTTTAATTTTGAGGCATTTGCATTATTAGATCCAAGATCTACACATTTATTCATTGCCCCACATCTAACATCTAAACTGCATTGTCAGAGAGAGATGTTAAAATTTGGCTTAGAGATGAGTACTCCAGTAGGTAGTAATATAGTGATTGAAGTGTATTATTCGAGTTAACTAGGCTGAGTTGAAAGTCGATTTGATAGTATTGCAGCTAAAAGAGATAAACCTTATTTTAGGTATAGACTGGCTCACTGCTTATAGGGCTGTAATAAATTGTCATACTAAAGAAGTCATTCTTAAATCTCCTAATCAACCAAGGGTTATATTTTGAGTTGTTAGTCAAGCAATGCCAACCAAATTGATTTCTTCAATGAGTGTTTTTAGGTTGACTCGAAGCGGATGTGAGGCCTATTTCGCCTATGTGATATATACCAGAGTTGAGCAAACAGTTCAAAATATTCCTGTTGTTAGGGATTTTTTGGATTTTTCCCACTGAATTATTAGGATTACCCCCAGATAGGGAAATGAAGTTCACTATTAACCTTGTCTCAGGTACTGCTCCTATATCTATTCCTCCTTATAGTATGGCACCTATGGAACTTAAGGAATTTAAGACTCAGCTGCAAGAGTTATTGGTTAAGGGTTTTATTAAGCCTAGTGTGCCACCTTAGGGAGCTCTAGTATTGTTTATAAAGAAGAAGAACGTGACTTTGAGAATGTGTATTGATTATAGACAACTAAATCGGGTGGCAGTGAAGAATAAGTATCCATTACTAAGAATTAATGATTTACTTGATTAGTTATAGGGAGCTCAAGTGTTTACTAAACTGGATTTGAGGTTAGGGTATTATCAATCGAAAATAGCAGAAGCTGATGTACCAAAGAGTGCATTTAGAACTAGATATGGACACTTTGAGTTGTTGGTGATGCCTTTTGGATTGACGAATACTCCTGCTACCTTTATGGCATTAATGAATAACATATTCCAACTTTATTTAGATCACTTATTATTGTATTCATAGATGATATCTTAGTGTACTCGAGAAGTAGAGAGGATCATTCTAAGCATTTGAGGTTAATTTTATAGATAATGAGAGAGAAGAAACGGTACGCCAAGTTTAGTAAGTGTGAATTCTGGCTTGATCAGATGGTGTTTTTGGGTCATCTAGTGTCCGGAGTGAGCATACAGGTAGATCCAAAGAAAATTGAGGCAGTGATGAAATAGGAAGCACTTAGAAATGTGTAAGAGATTTAGAGTTTTCTCAGGCTAGCAGGTTATTACAGGAGGTTTGTTGAGGGGTTTTCATTAATCTCAGCCCCTTTGAAAAAGCTTCTGAGGAAGAACGTATCTTTTCAATGGACTAATGAATGTCAACGGAGTTTTGAGGAATTAAAACATCGATTAACTATGGCACCAGTGTTAGCTATTTCATCTGGATCTACAAGATATATTGTATACAGTGATGCTTCACAACAGAGATTAGGGTGTGTTTTGATACAGTGTGGTAAAATGATTGCATATGCTTCAAGATGGTTAAGGCCTTATGAGTTCAACTATCCAGTTCATGATTTAGAACTGACTATAGTGATGTTTGCTCTAAAAATTTGGAGACATTATTTATAAGGTGAAATGTTTCAAATATTTATAGATCATCGAACTTTGAGATATTCGTCGAGTCAAAAGGATCTTAATATGAGACAAAGGAGATGGATTGAGTTGTTTAAGGATTATGATTGCACGATAGAGTATCTTCCAGGTAAGGCTAATATTGTAGCTGATGCATTAAGTAGGAAATCTAATAACAGTGTGGCACCAATTCAAGTATTGAATTTACCAAACCTAGTTCAAATGAGAGACTTGAATGTTGAGATAAGTTGGGACATAATGAAACATTGTTAGCTACGTTAAATGTTTCTACATTGAGGCTTAGACTAGTATTACATGAGAGGATCAGAATAACTCAAAGCAAAGACCCAAAATTGGTGAAGATTGTAGAGAAGTTAAAATAGAATCCAAGTTCTAATTTTGAGTTAAGAGATAATACATTACGGTTGAAGCAGAGATTATATGTATCAGATGTTGATGATTTGAGAAAAGAAATTTTAGGGGAAGCATACGTAACAACCTGTGTTATGCATCCTGGTACTACTAAGATGTATAATACTCTGAAACAACAATTTTGGTGGCCCGGGATGAAGAAGCAGGTGGATGAATATGTTGCTAGGTGTTTGATATGTCAACAAATTAAGGTGGAGCATCAGGCTCCGGTTGGAAAGTTACAATCATTACCTATTCCATAATGGAAATGAGAGAGGATTACAATGGATTTAATTATGGGTTTGCTGAGGACTTCAAGACAATATGATTCCATATGGTTCATTGTAGACAGATTGATGAAATTGACTCAGTTCTTACCTATTAGAGAGAACAACACGCTAGATCAGTTAGCTCAAAGATATGTAAATGAGATAGTAAGGTTGAATAGGGTACTAGTGTCTATTATGTCCGATTGGGATCCCAGATTTTCTTCTAGAGAGAATAGGGAGAGTATTTGATCAAATGGATTGTGATCCTGATGAGAGGTTTGATTACACAATCTCTTTACTTCAAGGTCCGGCCTATCATTGGTGGAAGACAACTCTAGATAGTTCCACCTGACCTTTTAGTCTGACATAGGTGGACTTCCTGAAGGTCTTTAAGGAGAATTATATGCCAAAGATTTATTTGGATAGAAAGATGAAGGAATTCCTAGATCTAAAATAGGGAAATCTCACTATAGTCGAGTATGAGGTGCAGTTTAACAAACTGTTGGGGTATGCTACTGCTCTGATTCTGACTAAGGAAGATAAATGTAGGTAGTTTGAGGATGTATTGAATATAAAGATCAAGACGAGGTTGGTTATTACCAATTTGAATAGTTTTGTTAAGCTGAGAGCTGCTTCAATTTGGAATGAGCAATTATTAAAAGATGAACAAGGAGAGTATAGACAAGAGTTTAGGATTAAGAGGAATGGTAAGTTTCAAACTGATTTTAGCAAGAAATTTACTAAACACCAGAATAGATCATCACGATCACAATCGAGATCAAGGCAGTCAAGCTTAAACCTAGAGGCGGTTTTGTTTATTCTAGTAATGGTATAGATCAGGCATCAGGAGAACAAATATATGGCTTACAAACACAACAAATTCCAAGTTATGAACATTATGGGAAAAGACATGATGGGGTATGATGGAAGGTATCAAGAGCTTATTTGCATTGTGCCTCTTTCGACATTAAATTAGAGACTATCCCACAACTTTAAGAGCACAGGCCAGAGTGGGAGGAGGATTAGTGACAGAAATGTCTACCCAGTAGAGCAGAGCTAGTGGAGCAGGACAGAGAGGCAGAGGTAGGGGTAAAAACAATTCAGCAGATCCTAGTGTTAGGACTAAGGTACGAAGTAACCAACCACAGTCCCAGGCCAAGATCTTTGCTATTACGAGATAAGAGGCACAAAATTCTCCAGATGTTATTACAAGTGTGTTACATGTCTTTAATTTTGAGGCATTTGCATTATTAGATCCAAGATCTACACATTCATTCATTACCCCACATTTGGCATCAAAACTGTATTGTGAGAGAGAGATGTTGAAATTTGGCTTGGAGGTGAGTACTCTAGTAGGTAGTAGTACTATAGTGATTGGAGAAGTATGCAAAGTGTGTATTATTTGGGTTGACCAGGCTAAGTTGAAAGCCGATTTGATAATACTACAACTGAAAGAGATAGACCTCATTTTAGGTATGGACTAACTTACTACTCATAGGGCTGTGGTGAATTGTTATACTAAAGAAGTCATTCTTGAATCTCCCAATCAACTTCTTTAATCTCCCAATCAACTAAGGGTTATATTTCGAGGTGTTAGTCAGGCAGTGCCACCCAGATTGATTTCTTCAATGAGCACTTTTAGGTTGATTCGAAGTGAATGTGAGACCTATTTAGCCTATTTGACAGATACCTAAGTTGAGCATACAATTCAAAATATTCCTATTTTTAGGGATTTTCTAAATGTTTTTTCCACTGAATTACCAGGATTATCCCTATATAGGGAAACGAAGTTTACTATTGACCTTGTCCTAGGTACTGCTCCTATATCTATTCGTCTTTATAGGACGGCACCTGTACCTAGGGAATTTAAGACTCAGTTGCGGGAGTTGTTGGACAAGGGCTTTATTAGGCCCAATATGTCACCTCAGGGAGCTTCAGTATTGTTTGTAAAGAAGAAGGACGAAACTTTGAGATTGTGTTTTGATTATAGACAACTAAATCAGGTGCTAGTGAAGAACAAGTATCCATTACCGAGAATTAATGATTTACTTGATCAGTTACAAGGAGCTCAGGTGTTTACTAAATTGGATTTGAGATCGGGGTATTACCAATTGAAAAAAGCAAAAGCTGATGTACCAAAGAGTGCATTTAGAACTAGATATGGACACTTTGAGTTTTTGGTGATGCCTTTTGGATTGACTAATGTTTTGACTGCCTTTGTCACATTGATGAATAAAGTATTCCATCTTTATTTAATCATTTTTGTTATTATATTCATAGATGATATCTTGGTGCACTCAAGGAGTAGAAAGGAACATTATGAGAATTTGAGGTTGATTTTCCAGATAACGAGAGAGAAGCAATTATATGCCAAGTTTAGCAAGTGCAAATTCTTGCTTGATCAGATGGTGTTCTTAGGTCATGTAGTGTCCGGATAGGGCATTCAAGTAGATCCAAAGAAACTTGAGGCATTGATAAAGTGAGATGCACCTAGAAATGTGTCAAAGATTCGAAGTTTTCTTGGACTAGTAGGTTATTATAAGAGCTTTGTATAAGGGTTTTCATTGATCTTAACCCCTTTGACAAAGCTTCTGAGGAAGAACGTACCTTTTTGATGGACTGATGAATGTTAAAGGAGTTTTGAGGAGTTAAAACATCGATTAAATATAGCACTGGTGTTAGCTATTCCATCTAGATCTGGAGGATATTTGTATACATTGATGCTTCACACCAGGGATTAAGGTGTGTTTTAATGCAGTATGGTAAAGTGATTGCATATGCTTTGAGACGGTTAAGGCCTTATCGGTTCAACTATCCAGTTCATGATTTAGAACTTACTGTAGTAGTGTTTGCTCTAAAAATTTGAGACATTATTTATATAGTGAAATGATTCAAATATTTACAGATCATCAAAGTTTGAGATATTTGTTGAGTCAAAAGGAACTTAATATGAGACAAAGGAGGTTGATTGAGTTGTTTAAGGATTATGATCATCCAGGTAAGGCTAATGTTGTAGCTGATGCATTAAGTAGGAAATCCAATAACTGTGTGGCACAAATTCAAGTATTGAGATTACCAAACTTAGTTCAATTGAGAGCCCTGAATGTTAAGCTAAATTTAGGACAAATTGAAACATTTTTAGCTACGTTAAATGTTTTTATGTTGAAGCTTAGAACGATATTACATGAGAAATCAAAATAACTCAAAGCAAAGACCCAGAATTGGTGAAGATTGTAAAGAAGTTATAATAGAATCCGAGTTTTGAGTTTGAGTTGAGAGATAATACATTATGGTTGAAGCAGAGATTATGTGTACCGAATGTTGATGATCTAAGAAAAGAAATTTTGGAGGAAGCACACATAGCAGCTGATGTTATGCATCTTGGTACTACCAAGATGTATAATACTCTAAAACAACAATTTTGGTGGCACGGGATAAAGAAACAAGTGGTTGAATTTGTTGCTAGGTGTTTGATATGTCAACAAATTAAGGCAGGGCATAAGGCTCCGGTTGGAAAGTTACAGTCATTACCTATTCCAGAATGAAAATGGGAGAGGATTACAATGGATTTTATTATGGGTTTGCTGAGGACTCCGAGATAACATGATGTCATATAGGTCATTGTAGACTAATTGATGAAATCAGCTCATTTCTTACCTATTAGAGAGAACAACACACTAGATCAGTTAACTTGGAGATATGTAAATGAGATAGTGAGGTTGCATGAGGTCCTAGTGTCTATTGTGTCTCATCGAGATCCCAGATTTACTTTTAGATTTTGAGGCAGTTTACAAGCAGCATTGGGTACAAAGTTTAATTTTAGTACAATATTTCATCCTCAAATAGCAGGGCAAAGTGAGACGACTATTCAGACTGTTAAGGATATGCTTAGAGCTTGTATTTTGGAGTTTCAAGGAGCATGGGATGAATATGTAGCTCTCATTGAATTTATATACAGTAATCATTATCATGGTAGTATTGGTATGGCTCCATATGAAGCGTTATATAGAAGAAAGTGTTGATCACCTTATACTAGGATAAAGAGAGTTTAAAGATTGTTGAAGGCCCAAAGTTGATACAAGATACCATTGATAAGGTAATATTGATCTGTAGTAGGATTAAAGTGGCTCAATATAAGAAAAAGAGTTATGTAGATTAGCACTAGAGGGATATGGAGTATCAAGTAGGAGACAAGGTGTTTTTGAAAGTGTCGCCCTAGCGAGGAGTGTTAAGGTTCGGTAAAAAAGGAAAGTTAAGCCCTAGATACATTGGTCCTTATAAGATTATTGAGAGAGTTAGACAATTAGTTTACAAATTAGCATTACTGTCAGAAATGTCTTAGATTCATAATGTGTTTCATAATAGTATGCTCATAAAGTATCAGTCTAATCTAACACATATATTACCAGTACAGGAGGTTGAGATTGCAACAAATTTGAGTTATATGGAGGAACCGATTAAAATAGTTAGCTATTAGACTAAGCAATTAAGAAACTGAGTAATTCCTTTGGAGAAACCATTCGAGAGAGGAAGCTATATGGGAGACTAAGGAGAACATAAGGAAACAGTCCCCCCATCTATTTGATCAATCAGGTAAGAATTTCAATGACGAAATTTCTTAAGGAGGGGAGAATTGTAATAACTAATTTCCATACCAAGGGATTAAAATATTAGATTACTAAGCCTCATGAGTTGCATGATCATAGAATGTATTTGGTACAATATGAACATGATTTCATGATTTCATTCATATGCATAATAATAGCATACACACATGATTTATGATTTAAAAAAATATTGCAAAAATGGTATGTGCAATTAATTGACATATTCCGGGGTATGAAAGGTATAAAATAATTGTGATATGAATGTGCATTGTTAATGTCTTGTCTTTTGGTTTGATGTATTACAATTAGTAATTTGGAATTAATTGTCACAATTGGAAGATTGATGGATTTATATGCACATTTAGTCTAGGAAAAAATTCAAGTAGCAAGACAAGTTGACATATGAAAATTTAGGATGACTAAGTCTATCAAATGAGTAACAAATGGCTTGGAGAATTAAGTGAAAAATGGCTTAGGAATTTATTAACACTTGGAAGTCAAAGAAATGAGAAGTGTCTTTAATGAAAGAACACTCATCCTACACCATATGACCAACACATTCAACTTCTTTGTAATGTTTCTATTGAACTCTCTCCTTCTCCTCCCTCTCACTGTCGAAATCCACACCTCACCCACATCGTTGGATTTCTGCTCTAATTTCATACATTACCACCCTAAAACCATGCAAAATCCATCATAAAGATAGCTTTAGAGGTAAAATATTGTTACATTTTACTATCTTCTTCTTGTCATTATGAAAACCACCCTACCCCCTCACTATTCTTGAAATGTTCTTGCATGCATGTGAGGCTAAGCAAGCCTGACATTTGGAGGTGGCATTCAAACTAATCAAGTAAGTGAAATGCTGAACTATTATGGTATATATTTGGAGAATTTTTATTCTGACTAAATAGGGATAGATTGAATGTGGAATTGGTGTTAAAGATGTGTTGGAAAATGGAGAATGGATGGGTACTTTTCTGTTTTGTTTTTGCATGTACGAAAATAGTAGTTAATGGGCTATTGCATTTATGATTTAAGTCGGGATTTGAAGTACAATTGATGAGGAATTCATGCTAAAGATAGGGGTTATTAAGGTGTTTTCGAATCTAGAAAATTAGAGTTATAGGTGTGTTTGTAAAAAGTGACTGTTAATGACATACGTGAGCAAAATTTTGCAAACCTTAGTGTAACCAATATGAAATTTAAATTAACCTGAAATGAAGTAACTTTAAAGGACATGAAATCTGGAAATTTTCAGGTGGTAGTGATGTCTCTAAGCTTATGAAATTCGTGAAGTATGGAAGGTAGTAAAGTTACACACATTGTGTACATGTCGAACCAGCTGAAAATTTTCATTTTAAATTAGTATATTTGGACTTGATTAAGGCTAGGAATTATCCTAGATTGTTGCTTGATTAATTGGTTAAGAGCTTAATAAGTTTATGTAGATAATTGATGTCATAACCTAAAGAATGGACCTTTTTTATATGGTTGAGTTCAAATATGGAAATTATGATTTATTAAAGGAATAAATGAGTTCTTTTAATGCAAACATGATCTTAAGGACAAGAGTAATGTGTATAAGGTATGGATGAATGAGCATTGAAGAACATGGGGTAATTATGAATGAGAATTGGGTAAATGTGTGAATATATATTGCTAGAAAAAGTTTGGTGAATGTATAGATCTAGCTTACTAAAATTCAAGATTTAAAGTAACAATTATGTGTGTGTTATAAGAGGCTTTTTGATCATGAAAATGTTCAAAGATAAGTGTAAAGTATGATTGATGAATTTGGAGTAAATCAAGCTAACTTAAAGGTACAAACCTGATTGCAAAATGGTAGTATACAAAATATAATGTTTGAATGGTCTTAGGGTGTATAAGCACAAATTGAATAGTCAAGATCTATGTATAAGAATACATACCCAAAAATTCAATTGAGCATGTATTGAAACTTAACACATATACAAGTGTATGATTGTATATTCATTTGATTAAATAACTGAGTGATTTGTGAATTATGTGTGTATTACATGATGATAAATCCGCGAAGCAGTCTCAACATCCAAACATTGCCTGATCATCAAAGCATTTGTGTTTTTAGAGCATACAGTGAGCTAACCTAGATGCTTATCACTATGATTGATTTATTTTTGGTTAACTTTCAGTTATTTAATTGTTATTTATATGATTGTTATAATTGCGGACATTATTGGTCTAAGGAGTTTGATATTTTGGGATTATATATGGAAGTGTTTTTAAATTGAATGTCAATTACTGAGATTATCCATTAAATGCTTATTTGATTCAAATTGAATATGAATTCTGGATAATTAGTTACACTGATGAAAGCAAATGATGTGTGAGATGATTTATATCATTGTATTTGACATTTATATTCAGTTAAAGGAGTTGTGACCAGAGTGACCAATGTGAGAAAAGAGCTTTAAGCTCAGAATGATGAAAGGAGCCTCAAACTCAGATAACATGGAATCAGAATGCACAATAAATTTGGTTCAAAAATGAACTTGGTACCCACAACAGATACGGGACAGTAAATTGGATTAAAAGGCGCTCGGTCACAACAAAGCAAAATAAGAATGGATTCACATGTGCATTTGCATATACAACTTTACATGTATCATATGAATGATTGAGATGAATTATTGAATTGTTTTGAAATATTGATATGCAATGTCTGTGTACATGTTGGTCTTATTGAAATATGATAAAATGTGATGTGTTATTCAATACTGGATGATATGACATACTTGTTTGGTTTATAATTTATCTTGGTGTTCTGACTTGAGTGAACACATCAATGATGGTTCACCCACTGAGTTCGCAAACTCATCAAAATTGCAACGTTGTTTTTCAAGTTCAGAGGAGTTCTAACTGCTAAGAAGTTATAATAGAAGTCTAGTACTTACATTTTAGGGACGAGAATGGTTCAAAGGTCTAATCAGTTAAATATGAGGAGTCTAGTTAGAATGTTTTAATTTGGCATCCCATTTCATGTTAAACAATTTGTATGGAGTATTAAACTCTCAAATGTTATGTAATGTATATACACAAATTATGAGATGTAATGACACTATGTAAGTTTATTTTTGGTGAACAAAATGGGAAGAATTGATCTTTTTGAATGCTTGTGATAGATGTGATGCCTTAAATAAGTTACTGCGATTGCTCTAATGTGTGTGTATTTCTCAAATATCCTATAGCATGTTTGGGCATATGCTCTACAAAAGTAGTATGTTACAATGAAACTCCTCCAATAATGGCAGGTTCATTTTGAGGAATTGATAGCCTTCCTAGGCTCTTATTTGCATCCAAGGAGTCACAAATAGAGGAGAACTCTGAGTCCAAGTCTCTACTAATTTATTTGACCTCAAAGAGATTCAAGAAGTTGCCAATGACTGAATCCATTGGACTTGCCTGAGCTAGAAAGCTATCGTTAAGGGATTGGTTACTTTCTAAAAAAGTAAGTTATTGTTTTGTTAGAGGAAATATAGAAGGAAGGCAGAGAAATTCTTTTCAAGTCCTTAAACTTTACGTACTTGATTTAATGAAATATGTTTATGATTTTTATTTCTTTATATCAATTTGAATTGAGAAATTAGATTAGATCACTTATTTTATGTTGGACAGTAAGAGCTAGTACCTTAGTATACCTATATACATCAAATTAATAGACAATTGAAAAGAGATCTTAGTTATGTATTAGTTACCTATAAGAATCCTTCAAATCCAATTATATTGTTAGGAAGAGTTTTGATAAATGGAGATTCAACTCTATCTATTTTAGTTAGGATTACTTAATTAGATCGAGAGAGAGGGTAATCATAGTTATTGGATATGTAGGGTCAAGTGGTATTAAACCAAGAAGGTGAAGAAAAAAAATAAGGATAGACATAATTCATAATTTTCATTATTGATCAATCCATCAATTCACTGTTGCTTATTTCAGTATTTAATTATCAATTTTTTAGTTTAATTTTAGTAAATTATCTTATTTTCTACCTTAAATAAAGTTTATAAGAATTATTGGGACTACTCCAATCCTCGTATGATGATACTTTTTATAATATAAGATACAATCTATATACTTACAATAAAGCTTTTTCATTTAAACTTTAATAAAAGGGCACTAAAAAATGGAGTAATTCATGATTTAGATTGAAGGTTAAACAAGTCCAATGCTTTAATTGTAAAGTTAAAGAGCACTTTAAAAGAGGCTATCCACAGTGGAAGAATGGAAACAAGAAAAGGGAAATAGATGGCAAAGCAAGTGTTGTTGTAGTTCAAAAGAGTTTTGATGAAGCGGATGGAATAAAGAGTGATGTTTTAATAGTGAGTAATTTTGATCATTTAAATCTAAAGGGAATAGATAATAGGGCTACTTATCATATTACATTTAATAAAGACTATTTATTTTCTTTTAAAAAATAGAGTGGTACTATTAGATTAGGTGATGTGTGCTTAATTGCTTATACATTCACTTATTAACAATTCGTGATTATTGTTGTGAAATGCTTAAGATACTCATTTTAGTTCATATTTGGTATTAGGTATAAGTGTGAAACACAAGAACTAAAATGGGGTAAAAGCACATTCTTTGAGCCAACATCTTGATGTTCAAACTCAATTGTCTTTATGGAACAAGAAGGAGATGGATTAGGGTGAAGATGGGACAAGAAAATGTAAGAAAATGAAGTTTTCAAGATGACCTTCAACTTGCACGACTATGTATATACTTGCACAACTGTGCATCTTTTCAAAAGGTGCATCTTATTGATGAGCATAGTTGAATGCACGATTGTACATCCAATCGTGCATATGCCCAAAACCTTAGTTCTTATTATAAATTGACAATTTTAGAGACCAAAGGAAGAAGAATCATTTTGGGAAATCATGAAGGGGCAAAACACTCACTATTTGGAGATCTATAGAGAACTAAGCTTCTTTCTTCCGATTTAATAGTGAAATCGATGCCGAGTATCACAATTGAGCATATTGTCATTATGTATTGTGAATCCCTCTCTCTTTAGGGATTGTTTATGTTATTATATGTCTATTGATTTTGGTATTTGTGTAATGATTATCTAAATGTGTTCATTAGATTATTTGTATGTAAACCCATTACTAGAATCTCGAATACAATACATAATAGTTGTGTCTTGGATTCATTTGTGGCAACTAATGTTGTTGACTCATTAGAGATAACGTAACATAGGTTAAATGACCTAAGCTTGTGTGGTTGTTGCCTAAATTGATATGTTTTCCTTATTCGTAATGCAACTTTATGAGTAAATCTGGAGAGCTTGTTATAGGTTGTTAGATAACTAGGTGTAGTTAAAGAGCTTATTTTGATTAAACATGATTTAAGTGAAAACAGGAGTTAATAGAGCTTATTATTAATCTAAGATTAATAGTTTCTAAGAGAGGTTAATAGAGCTTATTGTTAATCTAAGATCAATAGTTTCTAAGAGATTTGTGAAAATAATAATACAATGAAGTGTGATTATTTGTGTGTAGGCTGAGATTAAACCACAAACCAAATTCCAAAATCATTCATCACTTTTATCACTTTTTGACTGTTTGCTTTAATTTGTTTTCGTTAGTTTAATTTCACTTTGTTTTCTTAATTTCATCAAACCAAACCCCCTTTATATCTTAACATCAATTCTTTTCATAACAAAGCTACACGTATATTCCCTGTATATACGATCCCTACTTACCACTACTATAAATTTAGTTGTGCAGAGTTAGTTTATTTTCTGGTGCATTCGACACATCATTAGGTGATAATGGAGAGTGTGCTATCAAAGGCATTAATTCAGTTCAAATCAACATGCATAATGGAATTATTAGAATATTGAATACTTAGTATGTTTTTAATCTATAAAAGAATTTTATTTTCATAGGTACTCTTGATAGGCAAGGCATAAGTTTTATAGTAATGATGGGTAACTTAAGGTGATAAAGGGTGCGTTAACTGTGATAAGAGGAAAATTACAACTTGGCATCTATGTCCTAATGGAAAAGACAGTAATAGGATCAGTGGCTATATCTTAATATTTAAGGAAGAAAGATAGTACTATGGTATGGAACATGTTGGTGAATAACATATGTGAATCATCTTGGTTAGAAAGAGATGATAAAACTTTAAAAAGAGAGCCTGTAAAAGGATATCAAACAATAAAGATTGATTTTTATAAGTTACATATGGTTGGTAAAACATCTAAAGTGACCGTCAAGCATATAATGTTTTGGGTGCAATATAATTTGAGGCAAACATATGAAAATTTTGTCTCATATTCAATAGTGAGCAATACTAGTTCAAAGGTAGAACTAGAACAATCTGGAATAAACGTTAAGGAGGCTAAAATTTTTAATTTAAAAGATAGAACAATAAGAAGAAGAAAGCGTCAACATAGCAAGAAGGACCATTAGGTAGCCAAAGAGAAATGATTAAGGATGCTCTAATTAGCAATAAAAATAGAACTATCATTTAGGGGATTAGAGAATGTCAAGAGAAAAATAGATAGATGGAGCTTATGATACATTACAAGATCAAAAAATTGACTGCATCTAATTAGATCTTATAGAAAATGGTTCGCACTCTGGATGATATAGTAGAAATGTTGATAAAGTTATTGCATATAGAAAAGTTCAAGCATAACTTGGACTTAGTAAATGCTCATATAACTTGAAGCCCTTAGGTGCTTCAATGGCAAGGGGTATTTTTTGGTTAAACATTAGAGAATTCAAGTGAAGGTTTGGAATTTTGAGATATTCCTTGAATTCTAGTAAAATAGAATTTCAATAATCTTAGACTTTCGCTGAAATAGAGTATCAATGTCATTGGGTATTTATAGAAATAGAGTTTTAGTGACCTTGAAATTTTATAAAAATTTAATATCAGTGACCTTTGGTTTATATGGTAGTAAAGTTTCACTATAATTATATTTATTTCAAATAACTAGTCCATAAAGAATTTGATAAGAGTTTTGTAAAGGAAGACTTTAGCAAGAATCCCTATAGAGAACCTTTAATAGGTTTTATAATGTTACTATCATCTATTCTCCTTATATAATCTTTCTTACAATAATAAAAGAATTTTGTCTACTTGACTGTGGCAGAAGATCAAATAAATTAGTTAAACCATGTTAATTCTTTTTCTTTTTTTCCTTCCATATTCTTCTTGTCTTTAAAAAAATTGATATCAAAGTAATTAATATTGTTACAGTACTCTTCATATGAGAAAGGTTTTTATAGATCACCCTAATTATGACATTCTATACAAGTTATCTCCAGATAGTGTTTATCTTACACTAGGATGCATATAAACAATTGAAGTTGCAATAAAGGTCCTTACTCATCTTGGTGCCCAACATTTTACTTCCAAAACTAGTTTTGCATACTTTAAAGCTCATGTCTCAAAGGTTTCATCTTAAGATTGATTGTTCCTAGATGACGACTAGGTTAGCTAGTGACAAGTGATATTAATGGCATCTTAGGAGATCTATGGATTGTAGAGTCAACTAAGTGTTATCTCATCATGTCTTTTGATCTTGGAGCCTTTATTCAAAGTGCAATTCCTTACATCCTTGAAAATACTAAGAAAGGCTTCTTTGCAAAAGATAAAGAGCATATTTAGAGGTTGTAAACATATGTTATGACATAATTTAATGCATCTTATGCATTAATAACCTAACAAAAAAGAAAAGAACAAGAAGTTTCCATATTAAAAACAAAATTTGTAAACACTAGAAAGAATTATTGAGGATATAGACTTTTATTTCAAGCTCAACACAAAAGAATCAATTATATTTCTTCCATGGGAAGCTATAAGAATGAAGAATTAGTTTCACATAATATTTATAGATGACCTTTTAATCCTAGAAAATTACCTTAAAAGGATTAAAGCCTTTGGTAAAAGGCATGTCAAAAAGCAATAAAGATTTCTTTGAAACTAAGCACTAGAGATCAACATTGATAGAAAGTGGTGTCAATACCTATTATA